>ML859815.1:22881-32885 GCA_009831015.1 Picea engelmannii
TGATGAATCTCACAGTCACAAGGAAAAAATCATCTTTATTACTCCAATCTGGTTTACAAAATAACTCGGCAAGTACAATGAACCCTCTTGACAGAGGTTTTTCCCCCAGCGCTGCACTCATGCGCCCCCCTCTATTTGTTCCATACATTAGTCTTTTAAAAGAAAAATAAAACTCTGTGTTCCGAGAAATATGAACCAGTTCGCCTTCTCTGGAATTCTGCGACTGCCAGGTGTTCTGTCGTTTGGGGGCACTTCTCCTTCGAATTCCCGGTGATGATTGTTCGGTGTCTCACATGAATAAATTTTCAGCGACATATCATGAATCCTCTGAAGTTCTCCAACTTAATCAATGGGATTTATTTCTGAGAGCGCCAACAATAACTGAGTCCACTAATGGTAAGTCGCTGTGTAAAATTTCCACCCAGTGGAGTTGGGCATTGTGTAATATATTCCGGTCCATCGGCCCACCCTATACGCAACTTCTTCGCTCCTTATTGTATACTGCTTGCATTCCCTGTAGAACTGTCGAAGAGAGTGTGCGTAGAGAATGTCTTGGTAGCCTTTGAAGCTGCAGCGGTAGAATGCTGATAGATCTGACCCAAATCGGAAAGCGATAACCTGATGCTTCTCTGGTCCAGCCGTGTTCTCAAAGTAATATCCCGAGCGAGAAAACCTTGACACGACATTGTCGGCTAAAACACCATCATCTTCTTCGGAGGATTGAAGAAGCCTCCTTCGGTTTGAAGTAGACAACCAGGAAGGGAACCCATCAATGACGAATCCATAATGTTAAAGAAATTTATCATCATCTACATCAATTTGATCGTGATGCTCGTGTCTCGTCGAATCAGAGAACAAGCGTGGGTTGTGCACAGGGGGCCTGATGGAATCTTTCCCATCAACAAAAATATTTTTGACAAGAGCTAAACAATTACTCACAACTCTTGACGTATTAAAGACAGTCTTAGTCAATATGTTTTTCAAGCTTCCACTAGCCTCCTCGAGACTTTGGAGGCAGGTAGCCTGATTAGTAAGAGTTGTGCTAAGCCAAGTCTGAATGCCAACTGCCTGTCTCCATTTAACAGAATTAGCAGTAACATTCGACAAAGATTTGCTCAGGTCATCCACGTTAGATCGTACAACTGCATGCAATCTTCAAGAGCGCCCAGTTGCCTTCCTTCGAATGCCCACTATCCTATACGAGAAATTGTTTGAAACACTCATTTTGCTTCGTTAATGCTCAGCCTGAGAGCCATCCTGTCGATACCTGTGGAATTTGCCTGCAATGATCCAGGAAACAGGCTCGACATTATCGAAACACAGAATTTTGGATCCAATTTCACGTCGCAGGCAGATTTCACAGAACTGTGGTGAGGCGGTTCATCGCTTTGAATTTGGACAAACCTTAGACATATGACAAAGAAAACCAAAGCCGTAAACCTAAATCAAAAAACCATTGCAGAATACACTTGTCTCCTTTCATTCTGATACCGAGAAACACTTATCCATAACTGGTTATGAAGGTATCGAACAACTACAAAGATGAGAATACCCAAACTGAAATTATCTGCCTCCTGTCGCCATTGATAGCTCCGAGAGAGCGTGGGTTCAAATCCTTGAGGTCATAGTCCACAGAATAACAGAAATCCTGAGCAGGTCGATTAAAAGCGGGCGCTTTTTTCACGACCACCTCCACTTGTGGTATCTCATCTTCCTTATCTGCTAGAACCGTAATCAATAGTGCGTGTGTGGCCAAACGAAATTGCAACGTGTCCATAACAACAGATATCCTGCGTGCAACAATAATTACAGTGGAGTCTGCAAATTCCTTTCTAATCATTTTCTGGAGAATGGCATCTGTCTGTCCAGAAAAAAAATTCGACTTTTCTTTAGCAACGCACGCCCCAAACACATAATTGTCTTTGCCCAACGCTCCAATTCTCTCTGCCATCCCCCACTGGTGCATCTAGGCCATCCACCTGTCTTCTAGAACTCGTTATGGATGAATTTTAGCAAGTAAGTTTTTCCAACTTTGCTTATACCATACATACGAACCACGTGATGAGGAGGATGGGTAAGCGATGTGTACAGTTGCGTCTCAACAGATCATATTCTCCCAGTATTGGCAATAATTTGAAGTTCCTCCAGTCTCCCATAGTCGAACCCAAAAAGATGCGAAGTACAACGCTCTAATTAAATATGTTTTATTTCCGAATTAAATATATCCTTGAGAAATATTGATGGCTTGACTTCAAGTTTCTCTCCTTCTATGATGTTTGATGATGAAAATGTTATATACAGACGCTGCATAATCTGAGGGATATTCAACTACTGATTTCATTGTTGATTTATCATCCACCGGGAATATCAGTTCCCGAATAGGTTGTGAAATCAATCTAGAGATACGGTACTTCCTGCGCACACTTACACTGTGTGTCACTTCTACTTTTACACCTCTTAAGGCCTTTTTAATCTTTATACGATCATCATCAGACAAGGGCCTTGTTACCGCATCCTTATTTAAAACTTTTTCTATAAATTCAATGACAGACAACGGTTCAATGAAAGCAGTTGAAGACATATCTATGTTAAGAGACAAGCCCCATTTGGGTTGGCCTGATGTTTTGGTAAAACCCGCGCCAGGTTTCCAAACCCTCTCCAAACGGTTGCCTTCTACCCAAGGCAGGAGAGTAAAAGGACCTTCCAACAGGACAATACCTCTGAATTGATAATTCCCTGAGTACAATATCAAGCAACTGGAGAGCTTCCTGAGGAGCATCCGCTTGCCTACCAGCTAGAAACTGCCCTAAATGGTGTAAATTTGCTCGCGCTGCAAACTTGAAAAAAACCTTGACCTGTCTTTTCTTCGATACTTTTTCTTTGCAACTGTTCATATTCATGATAAACTCCTTGGACTTCATCTGAAAATATGTGCTCTATCCAATGCCAGTTGGGAAATATCGACGTCGACTAGTCAAGGAATTTTATATGAAGTATATTCCAAGCAACGCCAAATTCCAATAATGAATGAAGTGACCAACGTAAAAAACAAGCCCCTTCTTGGAACATTTCTCTCTCAATGGTATATGTCTTACCAGAACCAGTCTCGGGCAGCACAGTCAATTTTGATATCTGTTACAACATCGACTCCCTCTAGGGATGGTACTTTCTCATAAAGTGCCAAGAACAATAGACCAGGTGCCTCATCCATTGGGCGACCTTACGCGAAAGCTGTAATTCTGAGTTCTTCCGCCAGTGAAATCGCCACCAGAAACTTTTAATGGAGTCGCCAGAGCATGTGCAACCAATATTTGCCTATGACCGGTTGCTCAACCAGGCCTTAGGACTATGAAAATGTCGTTCTCCCCAGGGATAGATATCAACTTCGAAATCTCCCCGGCAACGGCGCCAGAATGTTGACACTCAGAACTAAAATGGGTTGTAGCAAATCCATCCCGAGGCAACCTCGAACCACTTTGGATTAGAAGCTGCCCTCTTCCAACCTGAGAGGGATCTCTCGAAAAATGTCACAAAATGATTTTGAATAAGATTGAAAAAGGTGGGCAGATTTATGGGTGAATGATGGTCTTGGATTTTTGGAGTTTGGGGGTTAAACTAGGGAAATGGTCCATTGGGCATGGAGTCAAATGAAAACTGAAAAAAGGAGACAATAGCAGAGATCAAATAACTTGCGGAAAGTGAGGCAAAGTAAGTCTATCTTTCAGCGCTTTGATTGTCATGATGCAGTAGCGGAAAGAAGAAGGAAAGGCTGATATAGCAGAGAACATATGCAGAATTCCGGAAGTGTAGGCTGGTCTTACACCCGCTGATAGTTGGTGCAGAGGAAAGACATCAAACAATTACAGAAAACCATAATCCATTCGTTATAGTAGTGGTCGTACTAAAGTATAACGAAGCCCATCAGTTAGAAGAAAACGAAATGTAATGCAGTCGTGATGGATTAAGGAAGACATAAACAATATGGTAAATACAATATCAACTGCGAGTAAGGAACACATAAATGAAGTCCAAATAGATTTAACACAACTGAAAGAAAAGAAGAACATGCTGAAAGAAATCGACCGTGATGAATCTCACAGTCACAAGGAAAAAATCATCTTTATTACTCAAATCTGGTTTACAAAATAACTCGGCAAGTACAATGAACCCTCTTGACAGAGGTTTTTCTCCCAGCGTTGCACTCATGCGCCCCCCTCTATTTGTTCCATACATTTGTCTTTTAAAAGAAAAATAAAACTCTTTGTGTTACGGGAAATATGAACCAATTCACCTTCTCTGGAATTCTGCGACTGCCAGGTGTTCTGCCGTTTGGGGGCACTTCTCCTTCGAATTCCCGGTGATGACTGTTCGGTGTCTCACATGAATAAATTTTCAGCGACATATCATGAATCCTCTGAAGTTCTCCAACTTAATCAATGGGATTTATTTCTGAGAGCGCCAACAATAATTGAGTCCACTAATGGTAAGTCACTGTGTAAAATTTCCACTCGGTGGAGTTGGGCATTGTGTAATATATTCCGGTCCATCAGCCCAACCTATACGCAACTGCTTCGCTCCTTCTTGTCTATTGCTTGCATTCCCTGTAGAACTGTCGAAGAGACTGTGCGTAGAGAATGTCTTGGTAGCCTTTGAAGCTGCAGCAGTAGAATGTTGATAGATCCGACCCAACTCGGAGGGCGACAGCCTGATGCTTCTCTGGTCCAGCCGTGTTCTCAAAGTAATATCCTGAGCGAGATAACCTTGACATGACATTGTCGGCTAAAACACCATCATCTTCTTCGGAGGATTGAAGAAGCCTCCTTCGGTCTGAAGTAGACAACCAGGAAGGGAACCCATCAATGACGAATCCATAATGTAAAAGAAATTTATCATCATCTACATCAATTTGATCGTGATGCTCGTGTCTCGTCGAATCGGAGAACAGGCGTCGGTTGTGCACAGGGGGCCTGGTGGAATCTTTCCCATCGACAGAAATATTTTTGACAAGAGCTAAACAATTACTCACAACTCTTGACGTATTAAAGACAGTCTTAGTCAATATGTTTTTCAAGATTCCACTAGCGTCCTCGAGACTTTGGAGGCAGGTAGCCTGGTTAGTAAGAGATGCGCTAAGCCAAGTCTGAATGTCAACTGCCTGTCTCCATTTAACAGAATTAGCAGTAACATTCGACAAATATTTACTCAGGTCGTCCACGTTAGATGGTACAACTGCATGAAATCTTCAAGAGCGCCCAGTTGCCTTCCTTCGAATGCCCACCATCCTATACGAGAAATTATTTGAAACACTCGTTTTGCTTCGTTAATGCTCAGCCTGAGAGCCGTCCTACCGATACCTGTGGAATTTGCCTGCAATGATCCAGGAAACAGGCTCGACATTGTCAAAACACAGAATTTTGTATCCAATTTCACGTCCCAGGCAGATTTCAGAGAACTGTGGTGAGGCAGTTCATCGCTTTGAATTTGGACAAACCTTAGACATATGACAAAGAAAACCAAAGCCGTAAACCTAAATCAAAAAACCATTGCAGAATGCACTTGTCTCCTTTCATTCTGATACCGAGAAATACTTATCCATAACTGGTTATGAAGGTATCGAACAACTACAAAGATGAGAATACCCAAACTGAAATTATCTGCCTCCTGTCGCCATTGATAGCTCCGAGAGAGCGTGGGTTCAAATCCTTGAGGTCATAGTCCACGGAATAACGAAAATCCTGAGCAGGTCGATTAAAAACGGGCGTTGTTTTCACGGCCACCTCCACTTGTGGAATCTCATCTTCCTTATCTTCCAGAACCGTAATCAATAGTGCGTGCGTGGCCAAACGAAATTGCAACGTGTCCGTAACAACAGATATCCTGCGTGCAACAACAATTACAGTGCAGTCTGCAAATTCCTTTCTAATCATTTTCTGGAGAATGGCATCTGTCTGTCTAGAACAAAAATTCGACTTTTCTTTAGCAACGCACGTCCCAAACACATAATTGTCTTTCCCCAACACTCCAATTCTCTCCGCCATCCCCCACTGGTGCATCTAGGCCATCCACCTGTCTTCTAGAACTCGTTATGGATGAATTTTAGCAAGTAAGTTTTGCCAACTCTACTTATACCATACATACGAACCACGTGATGAGGAGGATGGGAAAGCGATGTGTACAGTCGCGTCTCAGCAGATCATATTCTCCCAGTATTGGCAATAATTTGAAGTTCCTCCAGTCTCCCATAGTTGGACCCAAATAGATGTGAAGTGCAATGCTCTAATTAAATATGTTTTATTTCCGAATTAAATATATCCTTGAGAAATCTTGATGGCTTGACTTCAAGTTTCTCTCCTTCTATGATGTTTGATGACGGAAATGTTATATACAGACACTGCATAATCTGAGGAATATTCAACTACTGATTTCATTGTTGATTTATCATCCACCGGGAATATCAGTTCCCAAATAGGTTGTGAAATCAATCCAGAGATACGGTACTTCTTACGCACACTTACCTTGTGTGTCACTTCTACTTTTACACCTCTTAAGGCCTTTTTAATCTTTATATGATCAGCATCAGACAAGGGCCTTGTTACCGCATCCTTATTTAAAACTTTTGCTATAAATTCAATCACAGGCAACGGTTCAATGAAAGCAGTTGAAGACATATCTATGTTAAGAGACAAGCCCCATTTGGGTTGGCCTGATGCTTTGGTAAAACCCGCGCCAGGTTTCCAAACCCTCTCCAAACGGTTGCCTTCTACCCAAGGCAGGAGAGTAAAAGGACCTTCTGACAGGACAATACCTCTGAATTGATAATTCCTTGAGTACAATATCAAGCAACTAGAGAGCTTCCTGAGGAGCATCTGCTTGCCTACCAGCTAAAACCTGCCCTAAATGGTGTAAATCTGCTCGCGCTGCAACCTTGATAAAAACCTTAACCTGTCTTTTCTTCGATACTTTTTCTTTGCAACTGTTCACATTCATGATAAACTCCTTGGACTTCATCTGAAAATATGTGCTCTATGCAATTCCAGTTGGGAAATATCGAGGTCGACTAATCGAGGAAGTTTATATGAAGTATATTCCAAGCAACGCCAAAGTCCAATAATGAATGAAGTGACCAACGTCAAAAACAGGCCCCTTCTTGGAACATTTCTCTCTCAATGGTATATGTCTTACCAGAACCAGTCTAGGGCAGCACAATCAATTTTGATATCTGTTACAACATCGGCTCCCTCTAGGGATGGTACTTTCTCGTAAAGTGCCAAGAACAGTAGACCAGGTGCCTCATCCATTGGGTGACCTTACACGAAAGCTATAATTTTGAGTTCTTCCGCCAATGAAATCACCACCAGAAACTTTTAATGGAGTCGCCAGAGCATGTGCAACCAATATTTTCCTATGACCGACTGCTCAACCAGGCCTTAGGACTATGAAAATGTCCTTCTCCCCACGGATAGATATCAACTTCGAAATCTCCCCGGCAACAGCGCCAGAATGTTGACACTCAGAACTGAAATGGGTTGCAGCAAATCAATCTCGAGGCAACCTCGAACCACTTTGGATTAGAAGCTGCCCTCTTCCAACCCGAGAGGGATCTCTCGAAAAATGTCACAAAATGATTTTGAATAAGCTTGAAAAAGGTGGGCAGATTTATGGGTGAATGATGGTCTTGGATTTTTGGAGTTTGGGGGTTAAACTAGGGAAATGGTCCATTGGGCATGGAGTCAAATGAAAACTGAARAAARGAGACARTAGCAGAGATCAAATAACTTGCGGAAAGTGAGGCAAAGTAAGTCTATCTTTCAGCGYTTTGATAWRTCATGATGYGGTAGCGGARAGAARAAGGAAAGKYYGAHRTAGCARAGRAYATATGCAKAATTCYGRAAGTGTAGGCYGGTCTTACACCCGCTGATAGCTGGTGYAGAGGAAAGACATCAAACAATTACAGAAAACCMWAATCCATTCRTTATAGTAGTGGTCGTACTAAAGTATAAYGAAGCCCATCAGTTAGAAGAAAACGAAATGTAATGCAGTCGTGATGGATTAAGGAAGACATAAACAATATGGTAAATACAATATCAACTGCGAGTAAGGAACACATAAATGAAGTCCAAACAGATTTAACACAACTGAAAGAAAAGAAGAACATGCTGAAAGAAATGGACCGTGATGAATCTCACAGTCACAAGGAAAAAATCATCTTTATTACTCCAATCTGGTTTACAAAATAACTCGGCAAGTACAATGAACCCTCTTGACATAGGTTTTTCCGCCAGCGCTGCACTCATGCGCCCCCCTCTATTTGTTCCATACATCAGTCTTTTAAAAGAAAAATAAAACTCTTTGTGTTCCGGGAAATATGAACCGGTTCGCCTTCTCTGGAATTCTGTGACTGCCAGGTGTTCTGCCGTTTGGGGGCACTTCTCCTTCGAATTCCCGATGATGACTGTTCGGTGTCTCACATGAATAAATGTTCAGCGACATATCATGAATCCTCTGAAGTTCTCCAACTTAATCATTGGGATTTATTTCTGAGAGCGCCAGCAATAACTGAGTCCACTAATGGTAAGTCGTTGTGTAAAATTTACACCTAGTGGAGTTGGGCATTGTGTAACATAAATGAATTCCAAACAGATTTAACACAACTGAAAGAAAAGAAGAACATGCTGAAAGAAATGGACCGTGATGAATCTCACAGTCACAAGGAAAAAAACATCTTTATTACTCCAATCTGGTTTACAAAATAACTCGGCAAGTACAATGAACCCTCTTGACAGAGGTTTTTCCCCCAGCGCTGCACTCATGCGCCCCCCTCTATTTGTTCCATACATCAGTCTTTTAAAAGAAAAATAAAACTCTTTGTGTTCCGGGAAATATGAACCGGTTCGCCTTCTCTGGAATTCTGCGACTGCCAGATGTTCTGTCGTTTGGGGGCACTTCTCCTTCGAATTCCCGGTGATGACTGTTCGGTGTCTCACATGAATAAATTTTCAGCGACATATCATGAATCCTCTGAAATTCTCCAACTTAATCATTGGGATTTATTTCTGAGAGCGCCAGCAATAACTGAGTCCACTAATGGTAAGTCGTTGTGTAAAATTTCCACCCGGTGGAGTTGGGCATTGTGTAATATATTCCGGTCCATCGGCCCACCCTATACGCAACTGCTTCGCTCCTTCTTGTATACTGCTTGCATTCCCTATAGAACTGTCGAAGAGAGTGTGCGTAGAGAATGTCTTGGTAGCCTTTGAAGCTGCAGCGGTAGAATGTTGATAGATCCGACCGAACTCGGAGGGCGACAGCATGATGCTTCTCTGGTCCAGCCGTGTTCTCAAAGTAATATCCCGAGCGAGAAAACCTTGACACGACAATGTCGGCTAAAACACCATCATCTTCTTCGGAGGATTGAAGAAGCCTCCTTCGGTCTGAAGTAGACAACCAGGAAGGGAACCTATCAATGACGAATCCATAATGTAAAAGAAATTTATCATCATCTACATCAATTTGATCGTGATGCTCGTGTCTCGTCGAATCGGAGAACAGGCGTTGGTTGTGCACAGGAGGCCTGGTGGAATCTCTCCCATCGACAGAAATATTTATGACAAGAGCTAAACAATTACTCACAACTCTTGACGTATTAAAGACAGTCTTAGTCAATATGTTTTTCAAGATTCCACTAGCCTCCTCGAGACTTTGGAGGTAGGTAGCCTGATTAGTAAGAGTTGTGCTAAGCCAAGTCTGAATGTCAACTGCCTGTCTCCATTTAACAGAATTAGCAGTAACATTCGACAAAGATTTGCTCAGGTTGTCCACGTTAGATGGTACAACTGCATGCAATCTTCAAGAGCACCCAGTTTCCTTCCTTTGAATGCCCACCATCCTATATGAGAAATTATTTGAAACACTCGTTTTGCTTCGTTAATGCTCAGCTTGACAGCCATCCTGCTGATACCTGTGGAATTTGCCTGCAATGATCTAGGAAACAGGCTCGACATTGT
>ML859817.1:6648-17201 GCA_009831015.1 Picea engelmannii
TGATGCCCTCTCTTGCACATAAGTGCATGAACTCCTTGGAGGTATACTCACCCCCATTGTATGTCCTCAGAACTCTGATTTTCTTCCCTGTCTAGTTTTCCACAAGAGCTTTGAACTCTTGGAACCGACTGAGGACCTGTCCTTTGGTCTTCATGAAGAAAATCCAAGACTTCCATGAGAAGTCATCAATGAATATAACACAATATAAATAACCAGTCAATGATGTCGAAGACATCTGGCCACATACATCTGAATGAATAATATCAAGGATACCTGCTGCTCTATTGTCACTACTAGGAAAAACAGTCTTGATGTACTTTCCCAAATCACACCCCTTGCACAACTCTTGGTGCTCTGTACTGAAATCTGGAACTCCAGTCACAATCTCCCTCAATACCCTCAAATCCCCATGGTGAAAATGTGCCATCCTCCTGTGCCATAGATCACATAGATCAGTGCTGCTAGTGGTATGAATCAATGCTCTCACTGGCTGGAACATAAGCTTTTACAAATTCTCATGTCTAGTCCCAATCACTTTGGCCTAAGTGATACTATATCCCTTGGGGAAAAGGAGCACCTACCCATCACAGAACAACACCTCATAGACCCTCTCCTTAATAGCATAAATTGATACTAAGTTCTTCTTGAATCCCACAACATATAAGACCTCTCTCAACAACATAGGAGGCAAAGACTCCCTCTGAAATGATACAGTCCCACAACCATCTGCCTTGACCACCCAGTCATCTCCAAGCACCACCTCAACATCACCAATCTCAGTAATATCTGTCAAGTGCTCACAAACCCTTGTCATATGACGGGAGGCACCACTGTCAATATACCACATATCTGAATGAGTGGTCATCGTGGAAAGATACACAACCAAGGATAATTCCTTGTCAAACTTGGTGGAGAACTCTTCCACCCTTTCTAAAGGTGTTGTTTGTTTCTTCTTCTTGTTCGGACACTAACCTACATAGTGCCCAAACTTGTTGCATGAAAAACATTTGGCTTTTCTCATGTCCTTCTTCCCTTCACCCTTTGGTTTGTTTCCTTCCTTAGGACCCTTTTTGAACTTCTTCTTCTTGTTGGCAACAAGAGCCACATTCTCCTCATCATGACCTGTAGATGAACTACCATGTACATAACCTCTCTGGGTCTCCTCTTGAACAAAGTCATCCCAAAGACATTCCCAATTGGGAATCTTCTCCCTAGCCACAATGCCCTCTACAAAAACAACCCATTGTTTGGAAACTCCATTCAATGTTGTCCTCACAAGCTCACTGTCAACTATGCCCCCCCCCAAATCTCCAAGCTCATCTCTCACCTATGTTAACCTAGTATGATATGTGATCACATTTTTAGCCTTGGTCATTTTAATGCTCTTCAGTTTTTCCCTCAAAACCATCTTCCCATTTTCATTTGTACTCTGGTACAACTTCCTCAAAGACTTCCACATCTCATAGGAATTTGTTTTCCTCGTCAAGTGAGGAATGAAATGGTCATTGATGGCATCAATAATAATCCTCTTAGCCTTGAAATTATTTTTATTGTATGCTGCAAGAAGAGTAACATCAGTAGGTACAACCATAGGATGTGTTGTGGTATTTTCAACAATGCCCCACAACTCATTTTCTTGCAACAACAAGATCATCCTCTCCTTCCAAGAACCAAAGTTTGCTGCCCCATCAAGTTTGTCCTCAACCCTCAAACTTGTAGCCATTGACCCCTTTTCTGATGAAAATGAAAAGTTCAAAATTCTGTCCGGTGAAGTGACTGTTGTCCCAATTTTCTGACTTGCTGAAATATTTCTGCTTCTGTTCAACTCAGCTCTGATACCATGTAAAATTTCAGACCCCAACCCAGTTTTAGTCTCACTGATTTTTCAGCCAATGTTTAATGCCCAAACCCAGATTTATCACAACCAATTAAACTCAGCATAAAATAAATTTTTAGAACTGAAACATGAGGATTCTGAACATCATTTTAATGCAGAAATAAAATATATTAGCAACACATAAACTCAGAAAATAACATAGTGATTTTTGGTCTAACAGTGACCTTGGAAAAACCCACAAGGGGAAAACCAGTGAGAGAGGAATTTTTTATTATTTGTGAGCTTCAGAGAAATTATGTTACAACATATTCATCTTCATAAATTTAATGACAAACTTATCTCGAAAACCATGCCAAGTCTTCACACAAGTTCTGAGCCAAACTCCTCAAAATTCTTTCTAGAATTTTCTGCACCAACATCAGGTCTGCTTCTCGATATTTGTGCCTCTAACTAGCTGTATGAATGCCTCAAAATTTGTGCCAACAACAACAACAAATTTATGGGTATTTAATGACTGTACGGCCTCCTAGAAAACCATGTCAAACTTCCAAAAAACACACACAAAAAATCTCCTTGATTTCTGTGCAACAAATAGACTGTACGGACTGTAAAAAATTGTACGGCACGACCTATGTACAACTGACTGTAAGTCCTCGAAACTGTGCCAAAAACTCAGTCATACAGACTGTGTAAATCTGTATTGTACGATCGGTATTCAATGTTGTGCCTCCTCCTTGATTTTTGTGCCAACAAAAGCTATACAGACCCTCAAAATCCATACAGTATGACCTACTATATATGATGTACCTCTTTCCTCGATTTCCATGCTAGTTTCCAGCCTTGGAATGCATTCCCTAGCTCTACGGTAATGGCCTCTTCCTCAAGCTCGAAAATTCTTCTCTTACTCTCTCTCAAAAAAGTTTCAACAACCATAATGGGTGTGCCCTCCTTACCCTAATTGAACTCATAAGGGAATCTCAAGGGTCATCTCATCTAACGATTGAGATTAGACGAGATCAACGGTGGGGATAAAATCACTCTATTCACCCACTTTCCCTAAGTCTCAAAAAGTCACCTTTTAATTTGCATCTCACAAATTAAATGACTAGGGTTCACATTAGGCACTTTGTCACCCCTTAGGTGCCTAGGTGATGAGAAACACTTGCCTAGGTACATTTTAATTAATTTTAACAAGAAGCAACACCATGAAGCACTAGCATCACAAGCGAATTGATAATATCATCACCAAACACCAACACCAAGGCATATGTCACACCTCCATATAATTATGCATGGAACCATGAAGCAAAATTATCAAGTGAGCTAATCCATGCAACATGGATTAAAAATATGTAGCATTGAGGAGCATGTCATCCAAGCATCATTAGGTGATAGGACATGCATCAAGGTAATCCACCACACAAGCTACTAAAGAAACCAAGATCATCCACCACATGATCCATCACAGAGGACGATTATGCTCAACAATACTCCAACAAAGAAAGTAAGGTGTGTACCATCAACATTATTGTAATTTACTCCTACAGTATGTAATGACCACTCGTGTGAATATGAGGGGTAACATCTGGCTCCTAATTAGGGACATGTACTCTTAGGAGAAGAGTGCATGATAAACCTATAATCTATGATGTACTTATGAGAAAGTCCTCTAAGAAAGAGGAATGCAAATATGTAGTAGGATGGTCTATGTATCATCCCCAAACACGACATCGAACATCAAAATTGGTTTTACAATGAAATAAGGGTGTTATCGCACAAGTTGTAGGTTGGGAAAAGTCCGACCCAACCACCAAATGGTGACAACTTTGGGAGCACCCACCCACTGTCACCTTAGGAAGGTGTTCCCATCACTTTAGAGGTGAGGTCATAACCTCAAGGGGGGAATCAAAATGACCCTAGGGGGAATGAGATGGAAAGTGAGATGTATGAATGGAATCCCCTATAGGTCAAGTTACTAGATGGAAGAAGGATTAAGAATGAGTCTCGGGAAATGTTTAAGGTTGCCAAGTCCTTGGGTACCCGCTGAGAGTGTTTGTACCTTCCCGAGACACAAGAAAAACAAATTGTGCACAATATATGTTAGGTGGACAAGCAAGTCAAGATTTTTTTCCCTAATAGAATTAGTAAACAAAGATGTATATCACCAATGAAATCAAATAACTACTGCAGATTAAAGCACTTAAAGCATACAAGATTAGTAGAGTTATGAAGCATAAAACATGTAGATACATTCTCAACACTTTGGTACAACTTTAGTGGTATTTAGATGGCTGTAAAGATAAGTTTTCAGAGTATATTTATGACATCCAAGTGGCTGTAGCAGTGTTTTTATATAGAAACAACTTTTACCCCAAGAAATCAGCCAAGAGATTTCCCAACAATAGCCAACATCAAGTAGATTAATAATAACAACTTTCTAACTAATTCCAACGGTAAAAGAGTGAGAAATTGAGCTTGAAAAAGAGAGTTTGTGTAATGTTCCCAAGCCAATATGTCAGGAACATCACGTTTTTGCATGATTTTTTAAACTGTTTCTGGTTGTGGCATTTCGTCAAACACTTTGCTACTATGGTTTTTTACATTGCGCTTAGGGTTATGCTGATGGTTTATATGTGTATTTGCAGTGGCAGATAAGAATATAAAGCAATGTAACATACCACAACCATATGTAAGATCAAACATATGATAGACAATCCAAAATGATTTAGATGTGATCTTTATTCATAATAATAAGAACCTGATACAAGGATGATGTATATCTGTTATGATCAATGAATGCATCCAATAAAAATAATAGAAGCTGCTACAAAATTCTCCTGGGAAGAATATGAAAGCCTCCAAAGGTTGGATACATGATGAAGACTAATACAAGAATATATATGGGTCGTATGATGTGCCAAACCCCCAATTTTGGATGATGCTACATCTTGCTAGAATGATGAATAGCCTCAATAACTTGGCATGACTGAAGGAAGTCTCCATATGACCCCAAACTGAGTAGAATGATAGACCGGGTTACTACAAGGACAACCCAAGTGCTCAAATCCCCAAAATCCCTCTCAAACCCATAGATCTAACTTCCCTCCAAGGAATGGTGCGCCCCCCTAGATGCCTGGAACCCTAGATAATTCGGCCACCCTCCTAGAGGCCTCCAAATGCTCCACCAAACCAGTAGAATGATAGATCGGGGCTCGATTACCTCCCTGGCGAAGTCCCAAGTGAAATGGTGAATATCTGATCTATCAAATGACTGAAATCACTTTCTGAAGTGTGCTCCTCTCCTCCAATTCGTCCAATGCATCTAGTAAATCAAATGGTACATAAAACTCCTCTGGAGTGCATTAGATCTAATGGACAACACCCTGCAATGAAAACCCAGGTGCTAGAATCTCCAGAAACCTTGCCAATCACCTGGAACAAAATTCCCTCAATGGATGGTGTGCTCCCCTTTCTGGAAACCCCCCAATGGTGCGTCCTCTCTCTTCCTGTGCCTATGGATGGTGTAGAACCCTCCTGCAACTGAGTAGATATGAAATAGAATGGTGTGGGGGAGTATTTCATCCCTAAGACCAATCTTGGGGCAAGCTAGGTGGAATATTTCACCATTGAATCGTCCTCTAGGGTTTGTTAAGTCAAAACCCTCAAAACCCCCAAGGTATGGGCTCACTAGCTAGAAGCCAGATATCAAAAGATAATCATACATGAATGAGAGAATAGAGGCCCTTGCCTCTCTTTATACTTCCTTCTCACCTTGTCCCTCCAAAGTGACTTTTACTTTATTAATTATTAATTAATTAATTAAATCACTTTAATTAATTAATTAACTCTTTTAACTCTAAAAAGCACCTTATCTCTCCTTGTGGCTTCCCTGGCCACTGAAATTCATTTTTCATCATCATATCCTGTAGTGTTGTTTCTCCCGATTCTAATGAGCTATTACACTAAGAGGTTCCTCCAAGTATTGTTCCCAAAATGACCTCTTCAGTGAATTTAATTAACCTATAGCTCAAAATACTCAAAATCATGGAAATCGTCGGAATGCAATGGAACCAAAGACAATCTATGAAGAATGATGAAATAGGATGAGCAATGCAAGATGAACCCCAAAATATCCCTCAATAGCTCTCGTACTCACTATAATCTCCCTCTGGATACTTTGGTCATCATAACACCTTGTAATACCCTGATGTCCCAAAGTGGGGACATTACAGTCCTCCCTGCTAGAATATTGCTTGTCCTCAAGCAATAACTGAACCCATCTAAATACAATATCGGGGTCCCATGTCCACCTGTGGGACACACAATAGGTCCCATCCAAAGATGAACTATTATACACTCCACCCCTGGGTCCCATATCAGGAAATGAACTGCAATACTTTGTGAAGCATAGCCTTTAAATGTGTCAACTCCGTGAATCTCCTGCACATGACACATGGTCTCATCCCGGAATGAGTCCATCCTCCAAGTCCCTACCAAGATCAACACGGTATCCATCAACTGCACATGCTGATGCTAGA
This sequence comes from Picea engelmannii, assembly GCA_009831015.1. Classification (NCBI taxonomy): domain Eukaryota; kingdom Viridiplantae; phylum Streptophyta; class Pinopsida; order Pinales; family Pinaceae; genus Picea; species Picea engelmannii. The sequence goes on from ML859817.1 coordinate 13,024, forward strand.
ATGAGGTACTGTAAGACCTCTGTGAGACACCCTCAAGTGATGTGCTCTCCTCAACACTGAAGCCCAATGGAAATTCAAAACAACCTTCCCCTGCAAAGGTCCACTCTCCCTGGTCAGTCAGTGAAATGCTCCAACTTGCAATCCATAGGTCCCATGCTAGTCTCTATCGAATATCACCATGATGGCACTACACTACGCTGCCCATGCCTGACTGCTCCTTGTATATATATTGGATCCTCAAGCTGAAGTACCTGTTGTCCATAAATTGCATCTATAAAAACATCTATGTGGAAGTAGTACCTACCCAACCATCTCCATGTCTGATCATGATGATCAAGAGTGAAAAGCTGCCTCGCTCCATAGGATAAGTCCCTATAGGCCCACTCCAAATCAACCCATGGTGGATTATGTGGCTCTCTAGCACAACCTGGGTCATCATGTAGTGAAACATCCTGCTAACCAAATGAAATCTCGGATCCCATAGAAAACTTGGAAGTTTATCACTTCCAATCTCCTCTAACCGCTCATATGTGAGACTGATCACTGTTAGAAGCCCTCTGTTCTCATCTGCTATCACCTGGTCTATGATTCTCACCATCATGCATAAAGTCTCAACTGTCTACCTATCACGGTCCACCTCCGTCCTACTGTATGCCATAAAAGCACTCAATTCATTCAATCTCAACCTAACCACTCTCCATGATCTCTGCCACAGTCTGTCTCTCCTCATGTTGTTGTCTATGATAATAGTGTCGAGAAAGGATAACAAAAACCTCTGTAGCCTACTGTAGGGCTGGAAGATATCACATGTTGTGGTCAATCCCAAGGTTTCGACCATAAGCTTGGCCATCGATATCCATAATGAATACTCGCCTGTGGTCATCACTGAACCCAAATCATCTAGTGCAATCGAGAGTAACTCCTCCAACTGCTGGTAAACCAAAATCCATCTCTCATCTCCCATGCAATTGTTGAAACGCTGAAGGTGGTCTCTCACAACTAGGTGTTGCTACAAAGGAGTGACATCTACATGCTCTCCTAAGTGTGTCTCCTCCCTACAAGGAAATACACCCCTCTGAATCCCACCGTACATATCGACATGTCTCTATGAGCTATCACTCACCACTGTATGCTCCAACATACTCCTGTCATCTCCTGTATACTCATGATGCATCGTAGATCCTGGGTGTAGTACTGGATCACCCTCTACATGAAGGTTAATCGCTCTCAGAACACAAATGGAAGTGTCCTCAAAACTATCCCTGGCTCTAGAGTCTCCATGCATATGTGAGTGCTCGACTGTCTCAAAGATCTTCGTAGAGGGTGATTCCTGCACCTCCAGATCATAACCCTCCATACACATCAATGATCCTGGGTACTCCTTAGCTAGACCTCCAACATCCTGTAGCAACGTGACCAAATGATATATATGAGTGTCCACTAAGATAGATTAAGTAGATCTTTGACGAATCTCCTCAAGAATCTCATCTGATCTAGACTCTAATTCTTGAAGGGATGTCTGTGTGCCTCTCAAGAATCCTTGAGTGCTCTCCAACTCATGAGTAAGTCTTTCCACCTCCAACTCCTGCTCCCTCAGAGCCTCATGATACATCTCGCCAATCCTCAACATGTAGTCCTTATCTATCAACAACTGCTGGTAGTCGGTCCTCATCACAGACACCCTCTCCCTGAGGGTATGAAAGTCATCCATGGAAAATCCCTCATCTGAACTACCATGTGCCACTGATTCCCTCCAACAGTAATCTACCACTAATGCATGTGTGTCATCAATGTGCCTAGTGGTTGCGATGATAATATCCTCACTGAATCTCAACTGTCCTACCAAGTAGTGTGACTCCTGATAATATTCATGATGAGGTGCTACCTCATGTCTCTCACTACTAGTGCGAACACTGGAATCCCCAAAAACACTCTCTAAAAAAGATAAAGCACTGAGCTATCCACTGTCCACTGTGCTACTAGGTCCTCCTGTATGTCACTGCTCATCCTCACCAAACGCTATCTCCCTCTGAATCACATTGTATCCTGTATGAGTAGTTGTATCCTCCTGTGAACTCACCCTGCTACTATCATTTGTGCCTGGATCGCATAATGATGTGTCCAGACACGTGCCATGGTCATCCTGACCAATAAGGGGTACACCCTCATCACTGCAGGATGGTCCTAGAAGTAAGTGTCCCATCCAATTGTTAATCTCCACAGCCTAATCAAACGGTGGAGTCTCCAAAAGAAGTGACCCATTCTCCTCATGCTGATATGTGTGTGTAAGGTCAACTATCTATACATCCTATATCTCCTCTGAGTTCTGTGGATCCATATGTCCCTAGTGTGCATCCCTCACATACGGTTCCTCTATCATATCTAAAATGCCACTGATATCCTCATGTGTCATGGCTATCATGGGTGTCTGGAAAGATGAAAAATGTGTCACGGACACCATAGGAAGATCGTCATATGTAGGTGCTAACACGTGTGAATCCTCACTAGTGTCACCACTCTGCTGAGGTGTAAGGTCATCAACAGTATGTGATATGACTACTGAAACACATGTGCTATCATCCTGTCCATCCCATTGTTCCTCAAAGGCGTAAGGGTCATTATCCACCTCAAGCGTGCTAGAATCACTACCCTCTGTGAAAGAGTTACTAGCATCATTTGACTGCTCAAAATAAGCATCTATATCTTGCTTTGTATCCTCACACACCTCATCATCACTGCCACAATGCACCTCAATAATGTGCTTCTTACCTTTACCCCTACATCTATCGTCTGGTTCCCAAGGCACTTTGCAGCCCTTAGCAACGTTTCCTACCCCTAATGGGTGTGGGGTTACTCTATTCTTCCCTCCATCTAGATGTTGTAGCTCTATTTTCCTCTGTTATGTTTACCCAATATGTAACCTCGTCTTGGCTCCACCAAGGATTATTTATGGCTACCCACTATTGGAAAGTTATATCAGCCCTAAGTCTCTCACTACGAGCATAGTATTCTTGTTCACAACGTATAACCTCTTTAGCAAAATCTGTAGAATTCATGTTGTTGAATGGAAGATCCCTCAGGCTGGAAGGAATCTAAGCTCTGATACCACTGTAGTGTTCCCAAGCCAATATGTCAGGAACATCACGTTTTTGCATGATTTTTTAAATTGTTTCTAGTTGTGGCATTTCATCAAACACTTTGCTACTATGGTTCTTTAGGTTGCGCTTAAGGTTATGATGATGGTTTATATGTGTATTTGCAGTGACAGATAAGAAGATAAAGCAATGTAACATACAAAAACCATATGCAAGATCAACAATATCATAGACAATCCAAAATGATTCAGATATGATCTTTATTCATAATAATAAGAACCTGATACAAGGATGATGTAGATCTGGAATGATCAACAGATGGATCCAATAAACATAATAGAAGATGCTACAAAATGATCCCGGGAAGAATATGAAAGCCTCCAAAGGCTGGATACACGATGAAGACCAATATAAGAAGATATATGGGCCGTATGAAGTGCCAAACCCCCAATGTTGGATGATGCTACGTCCTGTTGGAATGGTGAATAGCCTCAATAACTCGGCTTGACTGAAGGAAGTCTCTAGATGAACCCAAACTGAGTAGAATGATAGATCAAGTTACTACAAGGGCAACCCAAGTTCTCAAATCCCCAAAATCCCTCTCAAACCTATAGGTCTAACTTCCCTTCAAGGAATGGTGCGCCCCCCTGGATGCTTGAAACCCTAGATAATTCGGCCACCCTCCTAGAGGCCTCCACATGCTCCACCAAACCACTAGAATGATAGATCGGGGCTTGGTTACCTCCCTGGTGAAGTCCCAAGAAAAATGGTGAAGATTTGATCTATCAAATGACTGAAATCACTTTCTAAAGTGTGCTCCTCTCCTCCAATTCATCCAATGCATCTAGTAAATCAAATAGTGCATAAAACTCCTCTAAAGTGCACTATATCTAATGGTCAACACCATGCAATGAAAACCCAGGTGCTAGAATCTCCAGAAGCCCTGCCAATCACATGGAACGAATTTCCCTCAATGGATGGTGCACCCCCCTAGCTAGAAACCCCCCAATGGTGCGTCCTCTCTCTTCCTATGCTTGTTGTTGTTGTAAATCCCTCTTGCAACTGAGTAGATCCAAACTAGAA
>ML859818.1:9572-25241 GCA_009831015.1 Picea engelmannii
TGATCTCCCCTTTTAAACCCTCCATCATCTCTTGTAGTTCATCTTTTGTTATTGTCTTCTTTTGTAAATCATTTATGTCCCTACACATTTCTTCACCTTCATCAAGATTCCATGCAGGATTATCTGGAGGCTTATTTGGTGTAGAAGTTCCCTTTTTGGGTGGCATGTTGGCTAAGTATGACTTTTGAACCTTGATTTTGAGGTGGTTCTGCTAGACAATATTTATTCTTCTATATCTCCAAATTTTAGGCCCTTCTGGGTATGAAAATTTATTTTTTGTAGTTCTCTAATACTTCTTACCTGCATATCCACAAGCTCGATCAAAATTGGATGTTCCAAGTGGAATTTACGGTAACTTCCCCACAACTTGTTGATTTTTGGCCTTTCCAGGAGATGTCACTTGTATAGCATGCTCCGCACAAAAAAATTGATATAAAATTCTGAAACACGTACCAAAAATACTACAGACTGTCCACTATCCAATGCAACAAGTCTCACTCAATTTGGATATTCTAGGAAGAAGTTATGATTGTTTTACCTGGAACACCTTCTTGAGACTAGTCAATAGAACTAGTCAGATACCCTATCTTCCACAGGGTGTATCTACAAATTTAAGACGACCCAGAAGCTAAAATTTTTACCACAAATACCTTACTAATTTATGTGAATATCCTCTGTATTTTAGGGTCTAAAACATTACAGAAAAAAATTTATAGCGAAAATTACGCAATGACTCAGTTCGGGATGATTCCAGAACCCTATCTTGCACAGGCTGTATCTCCGAAATTATAAGGCCTCAGGAGATGAAATTTTAACCCAACGTACCTTGATCCATATAATAAATATCCTCCAAGTCGTTCCTTATGAAACATTGTAGAAAAAAAGTTATAGCGAAAATTCCAAGGTGTCTTAGATGTAGCAACGAAACCCTAAGACCTTGAGCTCTGATACCATATGTTAAGAACCAAATATCAATATAGCATAGAAAAAACTTAGAATAAGTACTCAATGCCTTGAAAAAGAGAGAAATTCAGATAATAAGCCTCTTCGAGGGGAAAACCTCTTTATTCCCACATAAATGTACAATTCCAAGATGATTCCAAATGAAAATGTCTCCTTGGTATATATAGGAGATTAGGAGGTATAATTACAACTAATGTAATAAAGCCGACATAAATAAAATAACATTACTAATGTAATATGCCCCAATTAAGGGGTAATGAACCAATATTACGGCTTAACATATGTTGTTGTTGTGTCTATCTAGATGAATGAATGGTAGACTTTTTGCTTATTTGAAACTCTTTGTTATTTATGGTTCTTGTGGTTTATGAATGCATTTACATGGTTAAATGTTTGAGTCGCTGTGAATATTGAATAAGTTTCAATTATTTCTCTTCTATGAGCAAGTGCAAGGTGTGCATAACATCCGCAAGGTGTGTGTGACTGAATCTGTTTCGACTCGAAGCTCAGAAGAGGTAATGTGAAACTTTTAAATGCAAAGAGTGCATATGCGTCCGCAAGGAGTGCGTGAGAGAATCTGTTTTGACCCAGATTTTTAGTTGGGATAGTTGAAGTTGGTGTGTAGGAGAATTTACACTCATAGTCATATTGTTCAAAAGGAACAATCGGGTGTAAAGGAATCATTGCAAGGAGTGCAAGGTCATCCATCAATGGTCAAGATTGAAGGAAGTTCATCCGCAAGGAATGCATGACAAAGTCTCAAACTCAAAATCGCAGGAAGAGTAGCATGACATTAGTCATAGAGAAGTGGTAGGTGAGACAAGCTTAGGAGGGAGAGCGGTGAGAAATATTCAAGAGGAAAAACCCTTTTAGGTTTTCCAAAATCCACGAACAAGATCTGTTCCAGAGGGAGGTGAATTATTCCAGACCGTCAGATCTAGGAGAACTACGTGGAGGTTAGCCATAAAGTGTTTCGGCACTTCATGGTTTAGAAATTTTGGAGGTGTTGTAAGAGCAAAGCCGTGAACTCTTGAACTCGTGGAGGAATCTCAATTGTTGGTTGTAGACAAGGCACGTGGCAGTGGATTAGGAGGTCTGGAAGTCAGAAGTCTGGAGGTTTGTGTGTGAGGTGAATGGGAGTTTCACGAAGTCGTGAAACCTGAAACATTGTGGGGTCATAAAAATCCAAAGGGACATGCGGAAGAGATCTAGAATTCTGAGGAGATCACTTCAGAAAGAACTAAATATAGGGATCGGTATATCCCTGAAGCCCACAATTGCAAAGGGGTTGACCCATGGTCATAGCTCGTGGTCACTTAGGAGAAAAGGGGCATGTGCATAGTGGATTTGGGTACCCATAGGGACCCGAAGAGTTGACTCAACTCAATATCTTGAATGATCCAAGACTAGGAGGTCAAGCAGCCCTTAGGGGAGAAGGGGGTATGCACCAGAGTGGTATCAGAGCTATCACATAATTTATTTATGTAGAAAGAGGAGATAGAGGAGTGGATTGGTATCAGCGAGTGGTATCAGATACGTCAGCAAAATGTCGCCTAGAAGATGTGCAGATCCAGCCATAGAAAATAGAGCTATGGAAAGGGAGATGCGAGAACTCAGAGCAATGTTGGATGCCATGGAAATGGCACAAAGAAGAGAACCTGATGTTGGAGACATCAGCAATGCAGAAAATGAAGAAGTGTAAGTTGAATAAGTTGTAGTCAAGGATGTTGGAAAGGAACACTTGCTGAAATCGGTTGTCAAGTTGGGAGCTAGAGCGAAGATCAACGTCCCAATGTATGAAGGAAATTTGGACGTCAAAGAATTGCTTGATTGGATACAAGAAATGGACAAGTATTTAGACTATGAATATGTCTATGAGGAGAAGAAGGTGAAACATGTTGTCACCAGGTTGAAAGGACATGCAGCGCTGTGGTGGGATGAACTGCAGGCTGACAGGAGAAGCAAGGGCAACAAAAGATTGAGATTTGGGATAGGATGGTAGCCAAGCTAAAGGCTAAATTCATACCCAATGATTACCATATTGTTAAGTACCTATACCAGATCTACAAATATACTTCAATAAGACCAAAAATAAACCATAAACCATTCACCATAACATGAACACAAGAATATAGAGAAAACCCTTGAGGTAGGGTAACACCATATATTATTCCTTAAGGAATGAATGCACTCCTCAAGCAACACTTTTTTGTTACAGTGACAATATTCTTCACTCCCCCTCATTATATTGCTTGCACTTCTTTATATATCTCTCTCCATCTCCTAGGAACCTTCTAGAGAGCCTTCTCACATTTATGACATTTAACTACCATAGCGGGCCTTTATTAATATAGTGGACCTAGTCCACCTTACATTGAATGCCCACATTCTCATATATTAAATGAATTCCACTAATAATACATAACCACATACTCATTGGGTACCTCCCTAGGTACCCCATATTACCTCCCTAGGTATACTACATTCCATCCCCCTTCACATGTTTCACCCTCAAAACATGAGAAGAAACCATATAATATGATCGACTAAGTAATATAGCCAACCGGTACCAAGTACAACCATCCATCCATCCTAATGGAAGATGAACATGATGTCCAATTGATGCCTTGCCACCTTGATTTTTCTCTGCATCATACCAATGTTTCCATGGGATTGGTTCTCTAGCCTGATGTCTTCGTGTAGTGTTGCTAGGCCTCCATGTACCTCTGGATTGGTTTCCTTTTTGGTTTCGTGTTGGTGAATAAGTGTGTTGACTCCCTTTCCTTGATGATTTTTGTTTCTCTATATGATGTGGATGGCGATATACAACAACTGTAGGAATATGTTTGTTTTCTTCAAATATGCAACAGATTGTTCCTTTGATTCAATGACCTCCTTAGCTTATTTATTGTGTCCTTCTTGTGGTTTTGTTTCATCTGTTTCTATAGACTTTGCCTCTAATTCAAATTCAGACTCAACAATAACTGCTTTGCTAGCCTCCATGGGCCCATCTTTCTTATTAAGAGACACATCCTGCAAATTTCTTTTGCACATTAATATTAATGGTACCCACTGATTCTATCCAAGGATACCCCAAAATAATATCCACTTCATCCATATCCATAGCATAAAAATCTAAATGAAACACATATTTATCCATGTTAATATTCATATCTTTAACAATTTAAACATTTTCACCCTCAACCTATGTGCTTTGAATATTCTTTACTAGAACTTGCAATCTATTAACCAATTGAACATTGATGAAATTATGCATGCAACTAGGGTTAATAGAAACAATGACATTGTCTTTATGAATACAACCATGAAACTGTAATATAGATTTTCCACATGAAAATAAACCCTTGGTGCTCTCTGTATATTTATTTTTTCCATGAGACCACCTATCTAACAATATTTTTTCAAATTCTCCATTGGAGAGTGTCCTTGTCTCCTTATAATGAAGTGATTTCCACCAAATAGCAGCATCACCTTGTAATTTGAGATTTACCCAATGGGACCAATTCTCTTCTCATGCTGAATTTATTTCTTTAATGAATGCTTCAATACTAGGGCCATCACATTTTCCTGTAAAATACATCTTGCTATGAAAAACTCCAAAAATAGAACAAGGGTTTAAAGACAAATTACTGCAAAAAATCGTGGTTTTTTTTCGGGAAAAAAACCCTGAAAAAACTGTTGAATTTAAAATGCTCATAACTTTACTTCCCAGACTCTGTTTCAATTGACTTATTTTTTTTGAAATTGGGTATTTTTCCGAGAGGAATTAGAATACCCAATTTTTTTTTCCAAATTCAGTTAGGAAATCTTTAGATATGAACCTTAAGTGCACTGCCCTCATTTTCTTCCCTAGAAAAATTCTACAAAAAAAGCAAACAATTCTTCCCTTCTTTGGACAAGAAAAGTGCTTTGATACCAATTGTTAAGAACCTGAATAGATATACAAATATAATCACCACAAATATTGAATACACAATATATCCACAGAGCAAGATAGAAGAAACTACACAAACCCTTGAGATAGAGTAACACCATATATTATTCCTTAAGGAAGGAATGCACTCCTCAAGCAACACTTGCTTGTTACAATAACAATATTCTTCACTCCCCTTCATTAAATTGCTTACACTTATTTATATAACTCTCTCCATCTCCTAGGAACCTTCTAGAGAGCCTTCTCACATTTACGACATTTAACTACCATAGTGGGTCTTTATTAATATAGTGGACCTAGTCCACCTTACATTGAATGCCCACATTCTCATATATTAAATGAATTTCACTAATAATACATAACCACATTCCCATTGTGTACCTCCTTAGGTACCCCATATTACCTCCCTAGGTATCTTTTGTCGTAATTTATTTTTCTATTTTTTGGGTTTTTTCATAATGGCGGGACTGCAAAGTTCATAACTTTTCATATGTTGCTCAGATGGTTATTTCCTCTCAAACCCTCAAAGAAATTCTACAAATAACTGAAGCATTCAAATTCTAATTGTATGAAACATGGTGTGGCACATTGCATGACAGATTTCATGACCTTGCAGATGGCCTCAATGATAGTTTTCGTAGTATTCAAGATTCATTGAATAGCATGCAGGAGAGATTTATTATGGTGGGCATCAGGGATGAATATAATCAAGAAATATATGCTTGGTATGATTTTGAGGCCGATTGCGGTGATTGGTATATGGATTGTTGTCATTTATGGGATGAAAACCACTTCCATCATTTATTTGATGACTCTACTCCACCTTCTGTAGAGCACATCAATGTGACACATCAGGAGCTAGTTATGATTACCAGTGTCTAGTCTGCATTGTTCCTTCCAGATTCAACTTTGACCATTTCCCACTATGTGGATGGATGTTCTTATTTGGATCCACATGATAGGTGTCAGTATTGGGAGAATCATTTCCAGTTGGTTATTGGGTACTGATATCTTCCATGTGGAGCTCACATGAGCAATTGGACATGGGACCCTCGTTTACAATGGCAGTTGGACTACTTTAGCATGGTGGCTTCCATTTCTCAATGGGACCCTGGCTCTCTATTCTACTTCATGAGCACTATGGCCCACACTTATCCATGGGAACCTAGTTCTCTAGTCTACTTCAACACTATGGTCCACACTTATCCATGGGACCCTGGTATATGGTTTCACATCAAGCATTGAGGACAACACTTTCATAAGGGGGGTGGAATGTTAGGTAGCTAGAGAGGTAGTGGGGGGGGCAGAGGGCCCATAATGATAATAGTGGAGGTCATTCAATGTAAGGTGGAATAGGTCCACTATATTATTAAATAAGACCCACTATGATAGTTAGATATAATAAATGGGTAGTTAGATATAATAAATGTAAGAGGACTTATTAGAAGGTTCTACTTCTAGAAGATTCCTCCTCTAGAATGTTCTTAGGTGATGGTAGCACTATATAAATGGGTTCAAGCAATGTAATGGGATATGAAGAGAAGTATTTTATTTGGAACAATATCTCAATAGGAGGATTCCCCCTCAAAGAGGCAAGTGAACGGGAGAGGATCCCTTCCATAATAGGATCCATTGTATGGTGTTTCCCTACCCTAAGGGTTTTCTAGAATAAAGTGGTGGTTTTCTATATTGTTCCATATATCTTTTGTGGTGATTATATTCATATATCTTTGGTACTATTGTGGTATTTTGTATTCAGGTCTTTGGTTCTTAACACAGATAAGCATGTTTAGGAGATTGCAAAACCTGAGACATAAGGGAATGACTGTGAAGGAGTAAATGGAGGATTTCTATAGACTAAACATCAGGGCTAGACACAGAGAGAGAGAGAGAGAGAGAGAGAGAGAGAGAGAGACGAAGAAAAATTTGTTAGGTACATCAACAGCCTAAGATATGAAATCCAGGACGAAAACAGCATGGTGACAGTTAGAACAGTAGAGGATGCGTATCAGATTATGTTGAAAGCATAAGAGAAGTTGGCTAGGAAGTAGAGTCAACAAAACAGAGGTAGAAGCTTGAATAGAGGCAAAGGAGTTGCCCATGACAAAACACCAAAACCAAAAGGTGAGACGGAGAAGCCACATAGTCACTCTGATAGAGGAGGAAGTTCCTGAGGAAGGTCGAGTGGTGGTAGAAATTATTTTCCTAGAGGAAGAGGAAGAGGCAGAGGAGGAGAAGTAACATGTTATTCCTGTGGAAAAGCAGGGCACATGTCTTGGGAATGTCGAGAGAGAAAGAAAGAAGGAGGCGAAGCTCACATTTCGGAAGCACAGAAGTGAGATGTTGAGGCAGAAGGTGCAGAATATGGGAGATCTTTGATGATGAAGAAGGTTCTTTTGAAGCAAGAGCCAGAGATCGAACACTAGTGCAGAGGAACAGTTTGTTCAGAACAATTTGCAAGACGAAGGATAGAGCTTGCAAGGTAATAATTGATAGTGGGATAACTGAAAACTTAGTATCCATAGAGATGGTGGAGAAATTGGAGCTAGAGATGAATGCACATTTGACGTCGTACAAAGTCTCATGGTTGCAGAAGGGTCACCAGGTAACAGTAACTAAACAATGCCTTATTGAATTTAAAATAGGTGGATATAGAGATGAAATCTTGTGTGATGCTATTCTCATGGATGTGTGTCATGTTTTGTTGGGAAGACCATCGCAGTATAATATGAATGTCATCCATGATGGAAGAAGATATACTTACACCTTGGAGAAGAATGGTAGGACACACATGTTGCTTCCAATTGAAGAAAAAAAAGTGAAGAACGAAGCCAACATGAGCATACTTCTCATGAGTGGGAAGGAACTCATGAATGAAGTTAAGAAGGAACATGAGATGCAGTTTGTTGTAGTGAGAAATCCAAGATTTATCCTTACAAGTACTTCTGTGGAAGATTTTCCTGAGGAAATTCAGGAACTGTCAGAGAATTTTGTTGACATAGTAGTGGATGAGTTGCCAAGCTCATGCCACCCATCAGAAGTATCAGCCATCACATTGATTTGATACCGGGAGAAAGCCTATCGAATAAAGCTGCATACAGATTGACACCTCAAGAGAATGAGGAGGTGAAAAGACAGGTTCATGATCTGTTAAACAAAGGATTGGTTAGAGAAAGATTGATTCCATGTGTAGTACCAATTGTATTAAGTCCGAATAAAGATGGAGGATGGAGAATGTGTAAAGAATCAAGGGCCATAAACAAGATCACCATTAGATACAGATTTACATTTCCAAGGATGGATGACTTGATGGATTGTTTGAGTGGAGCGAACTATTTTTCAAAGATATATTTGAAAAGTGGATATCACCAGATAAGGATGAGAGAAGGTGATGAGTGGAAAACAACATTCAAGACAAATGAGGGATTGTATGAATGGCTTGTTATGTCATTTGGCTTAGCAAATTCCCCAAGTACTTTTATGAGGTTGATGAATGAAGTGTCGAAAGATTTCATTGGTAAGTTTGTGATTGTATATCTGGACGATATACTGGTCTTTAGTAAGACTAAAGAAGAGCATTTGAGACATTTAACATTGGTGATGAGGAGGTTGCAGCAAGAGAAGTTGTTGATTAATTTGAAAAAGTATTATTTCATGAAGACAGAACTCGTATATTTAGGTTTTGTGATTTCTTCAAATGAATTGAAGATGGATCCCGAAAAGGTGAAAGCGATCAAAGAATGGTTGTCACCAAAGAGTATCTTTGAGGTAAGAGGCTTCCATGGATTGGAAAAATTTTAGTGGGATTATTGCTCAAATGATGGATACAGTGAAGAAAAGACACAAATCTTTCAAATGGACAGAAGAGGCTGAGAAGAGCTTCAATATATTGAAGGAGACTATAACAGAACAACTGATTCTAGTTTTACCAGATTTCGGAAAGACATTTCAAGTAAGGTGTGATGCGAGTGGAGTCGCAATTGGAGCAGTCTTAAGCCAAGATAACAGACTTGTTGCATATTTAAGCAAGAATCTGAATGAATCTAAGAGGAAGTACTCCACATACGATAAAGAGTTTTATGCCATAATCCAAGCTTTGATGAAATGGAGGCACTATCTTGTACCAAAGGAGTTTGTTTTGTATAGCAATAATCAAGCTTTACAATTCATAAACAGACAGGAGAAATTAAACCAGAGACATGCTAAGTGGATAGAGTTTATGAAAATTTTCACTTTTGTCATTAAACATATTTATGGTAATGCTAACAAGGTTTTTGATGCATTGAGCAGGAGAAGTTTGATTCTGCAGGAATTCCAAGTGAAAACTTTGGGGTTTGAACACATTAAGGAAATCTACCACAAAGATCTAGATTTCAGAGAAGCATATGAAGCATGTGTGAATCATGTGCTCAGAGATAGAAGCCAGTGGGTCGAATATATGATTAAGGATGGGTTGTTTTTCAACAGATGTCAGTTGTGCATACCACAGTGTTCAATGAGGGAGAATTTGTTAAAACAGAAACATAATGAAGGTCTAGCTGGCCATTTCGGCCATGACAAAATGATTGCATAGTTGAATGGTTCATATTATTGGCCGGGTATGAGGGTAGAAGTGAAGAGGTTCATAAACAGATGTAAGATTTGTCAGTATGCAAAGGGGAAGAGACAGAACACTGGGTTGTATCAACCATTGCCTATTCCAGAGAGGCCTTGGGATGCAATAAGCATGGATTTCATGTTGGGATTGCCAAGAACACAAAGAGGAAGGGAGATTCCATATTTGTGGTAGTTGACAGATTTTCAAAGATGTTACACTTTATCCTATGTCAGAAGACCAGTGATGCAACACATGTTGCAAATTTATTTTTCAAAGAGGTTGTGAGACTCCAAGGATTTCCTAGAAGTATAGTTTCAGACAGGGACACCAAATTTGTTGGTCATTTATGGAGGACGTTGTGGAAGAAGTTGGGGACAGAGATATCTTTTATTTCTTCATATCCTCCCCAACGAACGGATAGACTGAAGTGGTCAATCAAAGTTTAGGAGACTTTCTAAGGAGTTTGGTCATTGAACACCATAGTCTGTGGGATCATATTCTAGCACAAGCGGAGTTTGCATATAATGAATCAGTAAACAGAAGTATGGGAAAAAATCCATTTCAAATAGTTTATGGAATGAATCCGTAGGGAGTGTCAAAGTTAAGATACTTGGAGAAAAATGAGTTTAGGAGCATTGAAGCCAAAGACTTCATTGTAGAAATGCATAAGCTTCATGATTAGATTAAGAAACAATTGCAGAAGAGTAGCAGTGAGTATAAGCACAGAGTTGATAATCATATGATGCAACTTCAATTTGAGGTTGGAGATCAAGTTCTATCACATTTAATAAAGGAGAGATTTTTGAGAGGAACATACAGCAAGTTGAAGCTGAAGAAGATAGGACCATGCAAAATCCTGAGAAGATTTGGTGAGAATGCTTATGAAATAGAACTGCCAAAGGATGTGGTAATATCACCCATATTAAATATTGTAGACATGTATCCTTACAAGGAAGATGGAGCCAAAGGGTCAGAATATTGAGAGAAGATTCAATGGGAGAAGCAGATTCCTATAGCAGAGAAGCCACAAATAGAAAAGATCATTGATCAAAGGAATGGAAAGAAGACTCGAAGGAAGATGTATTTTGAGTATTTGGTAAAGTGGAAAGGACACCCGATAGAGGATACCAGTTGGGTAAGTGAAGAGGACATCCAGAAGCATGGAAGGTCGGTGCAGAAGCTCATGGACAGGAATCCATGATTTTTTTAGCCAAAGGAGTATGATGCAGGAGCATCACCAGCAAAGCACGTGTGGAGGACAGTTGGGCACACTATCGCATATTTTGAAATATTTTGAATTCCAAAGTTGGTGTATTAATGTAATATCTGAAAAAGATTTTGATTTATGAACAAATTTAATGCTTGGAGACTAAGCCATCGCATAAGATCGATGAGGGAATGTATTTTTATTTAATGTTGAAGATTGCAGTACAGATCTGGAGCTTTCACTCTTATCTGTTTGACTCAAATATTTATTGTAATAAATATTAAGTAGTTGAAAGATTTTATTTCGACAGGATAGCCTAGATTAGTTGGAGGGAAAGGCTCGAAGATCCCCTCTTGTATAAATCTTTGTAATGTTGTCGAGAGGAGGTTGTTGAATCTATTGTGTAGATTGCCATTGTAGTTATTATTGGCTCTCTAGTTGTAAATGCGTTGTTGATAGATGATAGTTTAGGAGCAGTTGAACTTATTGTATATGTTGTAGAGTGTTAGAGAAGTAGTGTATGAATCCATGTATATGACTATTGAATGAATATAACATAGGAGTATTGTCTCAAATGTATGTTGTTGTTGTGCCTATATAGATAAATGAATGGTAGACTTTCTGTTTATTTGGAACTCTTTGTTATTTATGGTTCTTGTGGTTTATGAATGCATTTACATGGTTAAATGTATGAATCGTTGTGAATATTGAATAAGTTTCAATTTTTTCTATTCTATGAGCAAGTGCAAGGTGTGCATAGCATCCGCAAGGTGTGTGTGACTGAGTCTGTTTTGAATCGAAGCTCAGAAGAGGTAACGTGAAACTTTTATATGCAAAGAGTGCATATGAATCCGCAAGGAGTGTGTGAGCGAATCTATTTTGACTCATAGTTTTAGTTGGGATAGTTGAAGTTAGCGTGTAGGAGGATTTACACTCAGATTCATATTGTTCAAGAGGAACAATCAGGTGTAAAGGAATCGTTACAAGGAGTGCAAGGTCATCCTTCAATGGTGAAGATTGAAGGAATTTCGTCCGCAAGGAGTGCGTGAAAGAGTCTTGGACTCGAAATCTCAGGAGGAGTAGCATGACTTTAATCACAGAGAAGTGGTTGGAGAACAGACGCAAAGCATGTGAAATCATCACCAAAGAAATTGAGTTGTGGAGGAGAACCTGTTGCAAGGCATGCACAAGATGAGAACTCGACTAAGTCTCAAAGAAAGCATCCGAAGGAACAATGAAAGTCGAGGTGAGACAAGCTCAGGAGCAAGAGCGGTGAGAAATCTTCAAAGGGAAGAACCCTTTTAGGTTTCCCAAAATCCAAAAACGAGATATGTTCCGGAGGGAGGTGAATTATTCCAGACCGTCAGATCTGGGAGAACTATGTGGAGATTAGTCGTAAATTGTTTCGGCACTTCGTGGTTCGGGAAGATTGGATGTGTTTTAATACGAGAGTTGTGAACTCGCAAAGTTGCGGAGGCATCTCAACCATTGGTTGCGTAGAAGGTGCGTGGCAGTGGATTGGGAGGTCCAGAAATCAGAAGTCTGGAGGTTTGTGTGTGAGGTGAATGGGATTTTCGTGAAGTCGTGAAACCTGAACATTGTGGGGCCATCAAAATCCATGGGGACACGTGGAAAAGACTTGTAATTTGGAGGAGAGTGCTTCAGAAAGAAATGAATCCAGAGATTGGGATATCCTTGAAGCTCGAAATTGCGAAGGGGTTGACCCACGATCATACCCTGTGGTCACTTAGGAGAAAAGGGGCATGTATATAGTGGATTTGGGTACCCGTAGGGACCCAAAGAGTCGATTTGACTCAATTTCTTGAACGATCCAAGACTGGGAGGTCGAGCATCCCTCAGAGGAGAAGGGGGTCTATGCCAGATTCTTCAAGTGTTCAACCTCAACAACTTTATTCACACTTGTAAGAATGTACTCAGTGCCTTGATACCTACTTTCATTATCGATAGGTTGTCTCGCGTGTGTTAACAGTATACCTTAATGATCAGTAATCAAACAAAGTCTCATTGAGTTCGACATCAACTCCTCTATTCATATGATGTAGACTTGCACCTTTAGTGGATAGTGTAGAAGACATGGAGCATCAGTTTACAGTAGCATCTTTCCTGAGTTGTTTCCATTGGACCAGTACCCATATAACTTCAATGATAATGTGAGATCAGATTGTACTCCATTGTACATAGATATCTTCAGATTGATTTTGAGATTGGTTTTCCACTAGACCTTGTTCATGACAATGATAATCTGTGGCATATGTCTACTTTGTATTGCCTATTCATGGCCATGAGAAACTATTTGGTATATTTCCACATGGATCTGCAGTGTAATTCAAATTGGTAGCCATGTGTACAAAGTAATTATGGATTGTAATATTCTCACGAGCAACTATTACTTCCAGCTGAGTCTCCATTACTCCACTTCTAGGAATTATAATGTATTTCGGCCATCACATATACTCCTCTGACCTCACACATTAGGGGGCATCTGTTATAGAAATTTTTTCCTCACCCCATGCAACTTTCTTGGATGGCCTTTCCATTTCCCTATGCAAACTTGAAGTCCCCTTTTGTACTTCCCAGAGCCAAAAAATCATATTTTTCCACACATATGCACCCTACCAGTTAGACAACATGCATATACGTAGGTTGCACCACTACAACCCACATACATAGACTTTGATTCCCAAAATTAAAAATTGTGTCGGTTTTCTATGTCACGTCATGAGATCCATGATCCTTGACCTTCCATTTACTGGAAACATTCTGACTCGGCCCTTCAGTTCCATTTGAAGGCTATAAATTGAGCCATATCCAAGCCGTGGAAGGGGAGAGAATTCAAATTTTGAGAGAAAAGATACTCTGGAGAAATTTCCACTTCACATTGAGTTTGCATCCATTTATCCTTTAAAGTCTGAACTCATTGTTCATCCCCCAAGCTCTTCCCTTATTTGATGGAGAACCTCATTCTCTCCTTTATATGAGCTTGCCTTTGGTGGAGCATTGAAGTGGTGGAGGCCCATCTAGAAGGGACTTAGTTTCTCGTTTCTGAGATGTGCCAACATAGAATTTTGTCACTTATACACTTATATTGATCATTTTTAATATAAATACTCTTTTCTCGTCCAATTGATATCTTGAAAATATTTGAATTACTATTCCATGGGCATATTTTTCATGTATGTTAATGGATTATGTTATTTTATATGATAACATTATATATTATCAACATATGTTTGTGTATCTTGGTTGTTGAGGACAAGTTGCAGGTATAAAGCTTTGAGTTGTGTGTTCAACGATGGTATTCATCGAATGTCCGGACAAGGTAGGATCTTTATCTTGTCATGTTATCATTTTCATTTATATAGAATACTTGGGATTATAGTTGATTTCTATGTTCATTCCATCTGTTGTGGTTTACCCCATGCCATAGAGAGATTTTCCTCGTAACACATTAACCACTCCATCAATCACAACTAACTCACCATCAATCTAAACCATATCTCTAGGGATTTCGCACTTCTCCAAAGGTTGACATCAATCTCCAAGGGTTGACATCAACCAACTCTCCAAACCAATTTTCCAACATCAACAAGAAAACCATCAGTCCAACATGATTGAGGTTGAAGGTAATATTACCAATCAACCTATTACAATTTTAATTGATTTAGGAGCAAGTCATAGTTACACTGCCCCTGATTTGGTTTAAAGATTTCATATGAAAATAAGTAATCGTGAGAACTCATGGTTGGTTCAGTTGGCTACTAGAACTAACGGGAAAATTAATGGTATTATCAAAGGTTTCCCATTAGATATAGATGGTGTTAGCATTGTTGTAGACCCAAGCATAATACCACTTGGTTTATATGATGTTCTTGTTGGAATGAATTGGTTGAATGTGCATCATGTTGTCCTAGACTGTCATGATAAGACTTTCACTTATCTTGATGAAGAAGGAGAGTAGAGGACAGTGAAAGACATTCCTAGACCCATTCTATAAGGGAGATTTCAAACTTATAGCTACAAATATGCTTTAGAAAAGGGTTTCAATTATATGAAGCTCATGTGGAAGAGCCTAGAAAGTGCATAATCCAAAATCTCAATTGTTGCAAGAGTATTTGCATAAATACAAGGTTTACCACCAAAAAGAGATATTAGTTTCTCTATTAATTTAATGCCTGGAGCTACGTCAGTGTATAAGACTTCATATAGAAAGAGTACACTTGAATTGAAGGAGATGTAAACACAATTAGAATAATTGTTAAAGAAGGGGTATATCCATCCAAGTGTCTCTCCTTGGGGGGCATTAATACTCGTTGTAAAGAAGACAGATGGGACTTTGTAACGATGCATTGATTTTAGACAATTGAATAAGGTCATCGCGAGAAATAAACATCCTCTACCAAGAATTGATGACCTACTTGATTAGATAAGAGGATAAAATATGTATTTGAAGACAGATTTGAGGTTAGGCTACCATCAGATAAGGATAAATGATGAATACATAAGACAACTTTCAAACATAGGTGCGGGAAGTATGAATTTGTAGTGGTGTCATTTTTATTGACAAGTGCACTAGCTACCTTCATGTGCTTAATGAATAGAACATGGCTTATGTGCTTTGACATGCTTCATCCCCTTTGGCTTGTTCCCATGTTTCATATTATATGGATTATTCCCATCTTTAGAGGATGAAACATGCCAAAGGGGATGGAATGTAATGTACCTAGGGAAGAAAATATGGGGTACCTAGGGAGGTACCCAACGGGATAATGAATGCAATGTGGCCTTGATAATGGAATAGGCCCACTATGTAATTAAAATGAAATAATATAAAAATAAAGGGTATTTTACATAGACCCATAGGAATTCTCATGAGAAAGTATAAATACACATGAGTATCATTGTATTGGAGATGTGTTGGATTGCATT
>ML859819.1:7529-25241 GCA_009831015.1 Picea engelmannii
TCCTCTTGATAGACCAACTAGAGTCTCCAAGCTTCTATCTAAGCAAGGTTCTTCACACAATTCCTTCACCAATTCTTCAATTAATCTTGCTTAACCTTTTCCATGAGAAACCTTTCAATATATAGGAGAAGGAGAGATGGTTATATGGATGAGGATGATCCCATCAAACCTGAGAAGTCAGTAAAATGACAACCATACGGATGCCAACTCATTTTCTAGAAGATTCCCTTCTAGAACCCTCGAGACCTCTTCTCTTTTCCAAGCTTGAAAACAGGTTCGCACCCTATGTATGGAGCAAGCTGCGAGAATTTTGCACCCTAGATGAAGGTGGCCTACGAGAATGAGGGATTCTTGCACCCTAGGACATATGCAGCCTACGAACTCACTTTGAAAATATGTTTTTGGAAGGAGACAAGATCCATTTTTCTCAGGCAAAATGTCCTTGTTGGGAGCCTGAATGCACCATTGTTAATACATCACCAAGATGACCAAAATCATGTGTAACAGAATGCCCCCCAAAGTATGAGGCTAGAATCATGCAGGTGTAGGGACACTTCGGCCTCGAGGCTCATCCCCCCTTCAGAGGCGAGGGGAAGCAACTGTAGTAGCAGGATGGGATGTTGGTGACTACGAGGGAATCAAATAGAATCTAGAAGGTTTGACAAGGAACATCCCAGACATCTTGATCAATGATATACCAAGGAATTATCAATGCCACACTATAGGTGTGTATGGTTCACTTAGCCAACTACTCCATAGGGTAGCACAGGCAGTAGTACGCTATCGTGAGAAATATCCATGATGCTCTTTTGTAGAAGTCATGGACTTTAGATTTTGATATTTTGGTCTTTGGACGAACAAACACTTTTTGTAAAAAACATTTTTATCGTTATATATATATATATATACACATGTGGCTTATATCGACTTACTTTGCTTTATATACAACATGTAATATGTGATTGGATTTATAAATATCTCAAATGTCTGTCTAACACATAATTGGCTAATGCATTGGTTAACGTATTTAGACATCTAGGAATATGTTGATACTCGATATAATCAAAGTAACGTTCCAAGAGACGAATTCGTAAATATACCTGTAATAAAGTAGGACTTCAGATAGTGTAAATGTTACTTAACTATAGCGCTACTAGCTGCGAATCAAGTCGTACAACCAGTTGTCGAATCCCAAGCGAAATAGCATCGATCAACAATTCGATGATTGCGCTATATTCTACGATATTATTAGTTGCACGATCGAGGCAAACACCTTGTAGACTGATGAGTTTGTTCGTGGGTGCATAAATTGCCCAAGAAGTAGAAGCTAGGTTCTGAGTACTATGACTAGCACCATCGATGAAGCCATTGTAGTGTAGAGAAGATGTCGACATCTGGAAACCAAGCACAACGCAAGGTAAGCAGTTGGGGGTCGAAATCAAATAACAAAAAATAGACAAAAGTAGCACACAAAAAGTATGATACAGTAAAAACATAAGCACTCATGCAAATATAGTCTAAGCATAGTACTTCTTCAAGTAAATCCCATTTATGGGTTCACTTAAAGGAATGCCATCATAATCTATTAACTCGTAAGCTCCCTTTTCCAACACTCGTTTGACGATATAAGGGTCGTGCCACATAGCCTCAAATTTTTCACCCCCCAGTAAATCATGATCTTGTTCATAAAGGAGAACTAGATCACCTTCAGAGAAAACACACGACTTGATGTTTGTCGTATTGGGATTTTACGTGTTTCTTCTAGGTTTCAATAACCAGTGTGGCATCACGACGGGTTTTGTCTAATCGCATAAGATACAATAGACATTCTTCCTCGGTAGAGGTGTTGGGAAGAAGTTCAATGGTTAGCTTCAATGATGGTATCTCACATTCAATCAGTAGAACAACTTCGATACCATACACTAACTGAAAAGGCATAAATCCCATAGTGGACTTCACTGATGTCCGATATGCCCACAATGCTGAAAATAACATCGTGTGCTAACTTGTCTTGTGAATTCCTATAATCTGTCGAAGCATAGTGATGAGAACTTTGTTTATCGCTTCAACTTGACCATTGGCCTATGGATAGTAGGGGGTTGAGTTTTCATGTCGAAGACCCAACTTTTCAGTAAGCTCGGACATCATGAAATTTTGAAAATGACTACCATGATCAGTGATGATAGCTTGCGGTATTTCGAATCGTGTGATGATATGATTGAATATGAATAGGGATGTAGTTTTTCCGGTATTGTCGAAAGTAGGTATCGCCTCGGCCCATTTTGTGAAGTAATCCACGACTACGATAATGTATCCATGCCCCCCAGCTGAGTGAGGGTTACAAGTCATGAAATCAATGCCCCATTTCGCAAAAGGTCCAATGGAAACTACAGGGTGTAAAGGAGAAGGATGCGATCTTATTTTGTTGTTGTATGTTTGACAAGTGTGGAATTTTTGGACGACAATAATATAGTCTTTAAATAAAGAAGGCCAAAAATACCTTGCTCGTAAGATCTTTTGTGCAGTAGCATACCTAGATATGTGACCACCACATGCTCCAGAATGGCAGACATTCAAGGCTTTCTCATCCTCATTATAGGTGAGACAGCATCGGAAAATGGAGTCAACTCCACGACGATAAAGAGTGTCACCGAGGATAATGTACTGACGGGCTTGATAACGTATACGACGACGGTCAGCGCTAGAAATATTGGGTTGGAAAGTCTGAGTCTAGATATAAATAATGATATCCCCATACCAAAGGTCATCAGAACTGATTAGAAAAAGGGATTCATTGGGTAAAGAATCCTCTGCTAAATTCTCTGTCTCAGTGCAGGGAAGGTCACATATCAGTTCGGAAAACTCCAAGGATTTCTTAGACTTAGTGCATTCGAATTCTAAGTCAAACTCATGGAGTATTACTATCCATTTGGAGTATTTTCCCCCTAGCAGTTGGCGTGTAAGAATGTGTTGCATAGGGTTGCAATAAAAAATTACAGTGGTCTTGTGTAATAGGATATAGTGATGGAAACGTTGGACAGCTTGAATATTTTCCAAGGCAAATTTTTCAACATGTAAGTATTTGGCTTCGGTAGTTGTGAGACTCTGACTCAAATAATAAATGACATGTTCGTCATGTAAATCGTCTTCTTGTACTAGAACCATAGCAATGGTGGAGTACGAAGCAGTGAGATAAAAGAAATAATCTCGACTATAATTGGGCGGGAAAAGTAGTGGGGTACAAGTTAAAATCAGTTTCAAAGATTCGAAGGATTTGTTGGCAGTGGTGTCCCATACGAACTCAAAACCTTTCTTTAGTAGTCGAGTAAATCCAAGTGTTAACTCAGCATAGTTTGGGATAAAACGACATAAAAAGTTTGCCTTCCCTTGCAAAATTTGCAGTTGGCAGAGTGAGGAAGGAGGAAGGAGATTGAGAATTTCCTCGACCTTCCAAGGATCTACCCTAATCCCCTGACGTGACACAATAAATCCCAGGAGTCGGCCGAACTCCACACAGAAGACACATTTGTGTGGGTTTAAGAGTATACGATATAACCAACAATGAAGGAAAATGGCTTGGAGGTGTGCTGGATGGTCACTATGATGCATGGAATGCGTCGGTAGGTCATCTAGATATGGTTGTACAATGTGCTTAATATCATGAAAATCATAAGACATGGCATGTTGAAAAGTCACATCGACATTATTTAAACCAAAGGGTAGTTTTCGGTAGGAAAAGGTTCCCCAAGGACAAATGAAAGCGGTTTTATGTTGATCCACGGGTAAGATATTGATTTGATTATATCTGGTGAAACCGTCCATCAAAGAGAAGATTTCACTTCCATCACAATCGTCTACGATTTGGTCAACGAAGGGGGTAGGAAAGTTGTCCTTAGGACAAGGTTTGTTGATATCCCTATAATAAATGCAGACATAGATAGTACCTTGTTTCTTGTTAACTAGAACTAGATTGGATACCCAATTAGTCAAATCCACGAGATAAATAAAGCCAACTTTAAGAAGTTCTTCAACCTCAAGCTTGATAGCAACTTCCTTATGAGGGTGGACTAGGAGAAGTATTTGCCGGATGAATTTAGCGCTCAAGTAGGTCTTAATTTTATGTACAACAATATCAGGGTCAATCCCCGACATCTCTTCATAGCTCTAGGTGAAGATGTCATGAAACTCTTGAAAAAGGGACTTATAAGTGACAACCTCGTCGGTGGAACATGAAGCTCTGATGTGAACATTTTTGAAAACTCCAGGTTTAATAGATATGTCGAGGGGGATGGTGGGTGAAATGTTATTCAAATTTCCTTCATATAACACATCATGTGTGGACTTGGGAACAGAAGAAATAATGACAACGGTCAACGGAGTCGAGATCCATTGGTAACTCTCTAAGGTGTGCTGCTCTAGGAAGAGGATGGATCGATGATTCCCATCATCCCACGGGGTTTCTTCCATGGAAATAACCGACATGATCATCTCGTCAGTGGGAAAAATAAGGTGAAACAGATCAAGAGATGAATCACCAAGAGATGGAGTAGAAGGGTCGACCGATTGAATGGATTGGTAAGCAAATTCAACTGGACTTAAAGGAATCTAATCACCATAGTGAAGATAATCACCAGGTTCAGGTACTATCCACAGGTCAGGAGACATGGGGGGTTCACGAACGAAGGTGGAAATCATGTTAATCGAGGAAACCAAAGGAGGCAGAACGTTGGGTGGTGAGATTGTGAATGTACCCATCAAAGTTGAATCTTTCAGTAGAACCACACCAACATTGTCGTATCCAGGGGGTTTCTTTGTAATGAAAGGTACGTTTCTAGTACAAGTATCAGAATTGAAAAAGTCCAGTTGATCTACTGTAACTACTTTTCCCTAATGTGGAAAATGCATGATACAGAAAAGATTAGACATGACTGCATGCATGGAATCAATCCATCTATGACCAAGTAAGAGGTTGTAATCGAGAGGTGCATCAAAGACCTCAGATTCAACATTGACCAATTTTCCTTCTAACG
This sequence comes from Picea engelmannii, assembly GCA_009831015.1. Lineage (NCBI taxonomy): Eukaryota > Viridiplantae > Streptophyta > Pinopsida > Pinales > Pinaceae > Picea > Picea engelmannii. The sequence continues at coordinate 12,560 of ML859819.1, forward strand.
TAATAGGAAACAAAGGGAGTACACTGTAGGGTTTAAATCCAGAGCCATTAAAGTCTTTGAGGGTGTTGTGTGATTCAATTAAGGGAGAAGAGTCAATGCCTTTCCAACAGGCAACAAACATGACACATGTCGAGGCACCCTCGTCAATAACTATTCTACAAATGTTCTTGTATGCGACAACAACTTGTATCTGGAATGCGATTTGAGGGGTTAACCTTGGAATGTGATCTTCCAGGTCAAAAATTATCAAATTTGTATCCATTAGGTCAATTCCACTGATAGCCTTCAACAATGCCTTCCGTTGAGTGGGAAAAATTTGAAGTACTTCGAGAGCCGACATCGCGGAGGGTGCTTGCACAAGATCTTCTACAATACTGTAGTTATGAGCAGCATGCACATGAGGATTGAAGGAAAACTTTTGAACCATTCCCTTGGGAGGAGGGTGAAGGACTATATCGGGGTTCGGTCATTTGAGATGAAGAGGACTATTGGTAGGTGGAATCAAAGGAGGTGGCTGAACCAACGAAGGTGAAGTGTCGTCAGCTTTTTCTTTTGAGGAAGAATAATCTTTGGCCCGAGTGGTAAGTGTGATGTCATTCTTCTTTGAATCACCGGTACACATAAGTATGTAGGAGGTAGTGGAGGAATAAGGTTGATCATGGATGACCAATTGAGCCTATTGTTGAGAAGGGAAGGGCTGAGACAAGATGACAGGTGTAGGAGGTTTTGGGGTCCCTTAGAGGAACTTTTTGACCTTGACACGTCTTGGACAGTCTTTCATGTAGTGATCATCACCACAGATAAGGAAAATATAGAGAGGTTTGCATTTGTCCTTGTCATCAATAGGTTGTGACTTGTTCTTGTCAGATTGTGGGTTGTTATTTTTATCCTCCTTATTCCTACCCTTCCCTTTTTTAGATTTATTCTTACCGGTAGGAGTCGATTGAACAACGTTCACTTCTGAATTTTTACCAGTTGGAGGAGTGGGCGTCGGAGCAGTTTGAACATTAGAAGCATGGGATTTGGGGTTGGTGTGAGAGGTCCACGCAGATTTAGGTTGAGCATGGAAAGTACCTATCACACCATCAACAACATGAGAAGCTGTCGGGGTCATTGAGGTGGTCATGGTAGAAGGACGAGGTGTGTTAGGGAGAATATCGTAAAGAGTACCCATTTGTGAATAAACGAGATTGAGGTACTGAGCGCGAATGATCACCTATTCTTCTATGACAACTCCACCCATAGAAATGTCATGAGAGATGTCGTTCACGAAGGATTGCGTGAACCATTCTGCCAACAACTAATCGAGAATATGGAGTTTGATTAAACGTCGTCTTCATCTCCACTCATGAATGTGATTAGAGATGTGAGTGGATTTATTTTTCTTGAAAGAACTCAAAATCTTGGTTCCCGTTTCATAACGGATTGGAAACTGGTAGTGTGTGAGGAAAGCCATGGCTAGGTTATTAAAGTTGGCGAATAAGCCTCGTGGTAATTCTATATACCACTACGTGGTCGAACTCGTGAGAGTTCGTTGAAAAAGACATAAACGAATGGAGTCATCCACCAAAGAGTTGGATGAACACCAAAGTTAGAAAGTCATTACATGATTGTTTGGATCCTATCCTAGTTTACCATCAAACTTAGGAATGTTCGATGGTAATTTTCCCAATATAACGGGCCAATGAGGAGAGTGATGGATAGGATCATTCGAAATTCTAGACAAATCGGGTAAGTCTAAAGTGGCTAAAAAGGGAAACTGTCTATTCACTTGAGGATACTGATGACTTTGGGGAGGAAGCCCCATTGGTATACCAGTAGGACCATAAGAAGTTTGCACATAAGGCATAGGTCCTGACAGATTCAGCCGGTGATGAGGAGGAATGTAGCTCATGGGGTTGGATTGGTTAGGGATGTTCCCTTGAAAAGGAGTACTGGACCGAAATTTCAGACCCCAAGTGGGATTCAAAGAACCCGGATATGGCTGATTGTAGTTAGGGGGCACAAAAAAAGTAGCTTGAGAAGGTTTCCCTCCAGAGGGTTGCAGGTTTCCTCGAGCATGAAGGTTCCAAAGGTGAGCTAACAAGTTTGACGTGTTCGGTCTAGATTGTGAATTATAAGTTCCAACCTGATATTTTCCTCCATATGGAGGTGGCACCCCATTTTGAGTTTGACCCCTAAATTGAGGTTGTCTCCCAGCAATTTCCCTTCAACAGGAATCTGGTAACTGAAAGTGAGTAGATGATGAGTGCTTCCAATCAGATTGGAGCCACTAGGGCCCGATCAGCCATGAAGAGGTGGATAAGACCCTCCGAAGAGGACCTAGGAAGGTGTGGGAACATAACTAGCAGAGGTATTATTCCCAAGTGGAACTACGGATGGAACTTGGGTATGGATGGTAATAGAAGGGTTCAAAGCATGATACCCAAGGGGGAGTGAGGTAGGTCTAGAGGAATGTGGTGTACCAATGGGAGCATGGTTAACCACTGTATTCCCAGCAGGAATAGTCGTAGCACAAGGGACCATGGTAGAGTGGGCCATCTAGAGAGGGATGGTTGAACTAGGACCACCTGACTGGGCGTCTGAACCAACGAAGAGATAGGCAGTTGTACTGGTAAAATGATCTAGGGGTATCGAGAGGGTAGAAGACATTTCAGGTAGTTGAGGGATGGCAGGTATATCTGCTCCTGCCTCTGAGCCATAAATATTTCACACCGTACGAGGTGGGATTCTAACTATGTCAGTAGTCTAGAAGGGATCGTTGGCTCCAAAAGTTCTGGTTAGCATTCCAGAAGTATCAATAAAAAGTTCCTCGGCTGAATTCATCTAGAGAAAATGTCTTTCATATCTAGGAGGGATGCGGAAAGCTTCCATAGAATCGGAAATAACTTGGAAAATTTCCAAAGAGGTAGAACCTTTCTCTTGTATGGTGGTGGTATCCTAGACCTTACTCTGTTGAGGAGAGCCCTATGATGAATGAGGGGGTATGGGGGTAGAATCTTCCATATTTTTGGGGGGAAGTCCCTGTACCCTGTGCGAACGACGGGGAGGGTCTATGTTGGCGAAACCAAAAATTCTGCGGAAAAAATCTATGGCCAACTACGAAAACAAACAACACTCGCTAATAAAATCTAGAGTTCAAACCAGGCAAAAAAACCTTCTAATTCCGAAGTCACTAGTTGGTGATGAAATCCAACGTCACAAAACCGAGACAAGAAGTGGTTGGGCGAGGGTGGAAAAGTTACGTTGACAACCTGTTTAACAGACTTACACCCTAGTGCAAGCTCCCACACATAATCGTGGGTATACCCTCCAAGGATTCCGAGTGAGTCTGGCCAATGTTGATTCCAGGTACCGTGAAGACTTTCCCCTTCACAGTCACCTTGTGTAAGACCCTAAGAATATAGGCTACTAAATTTACCACAAACAACAATGATGCCTGGGGAAATAGTCTATAGTCTGATCCACACACAAGGGAAGGGTATCAATCCTGAAATCAAAATGAAAGGCTTCCAATCATCATTGTGGATATACCTTCAAGCAACCCCCATAATATGTGCAATCTCTACACCGAGATCAACAAAGCAGGGTAAGTAACTCTGTCAATCTCAATGCGACCTCAGGGTTGACCCTGGTGTGAGAAGGGCTTCCCAGGAGAAAATGTTGCAAATGGATTTGAACACTCCCTATCACAAGATACTACTGTGTGTTTTGTGCTTTGGAGAATGTGTCTCATAGCCTATTCCAAAGATCTAGCCTAGCTATTGTTGGTGTAAAAGATCCCTAGAAAATAAAAGTTATTAATTGAGTTTTAAATTTCTCAATGTTTTTAGAGGTTGTCGTTACTCAAGAGGTAGATGGGAATGAAACCAATGTTGTGTAAGACCTACACCCAATAGTATGAAAATATAAATGAATGATTCAAACTTTCATTCGATAAATTCTATCTACAGCAGGGAGAAGGTATCTTTCTGGAACAATGAGAACTACGACGTACAATTCCTTTTCTTTGAATGCAATACCAAACAATCATGAACAATGTAATTTCTCTATTTGTTCTTTTTCAATTTTTTGAATGCCAATATTTTTTGTATAAATGATTACCTAAAAGACTGAAAGACTTTAATTTTCCTTTTGAAAACCAAAACAGGGATGTAATTAAGAAAGGACAAGCAATCAATGAAAATAAAACTCTCAACAAGTCCCCAAATCAATCTTTCAATGAAGATAAAAATAAATAATGACAAGAAAGTGTTTCTTCAAATGCGAATGAAAATATGACTTCCCAATCATCAAGCAATTCGGAACATGTAATCAATCCAAAAGACTTAAAATCCAATCAAATACTTTTAATCAAACAAGCACTCAGACACAAGGTCAGAGATTATACCCTTGTCGATACAAATCAAAATAAAAAAAATAGAAAAATACTAAAAGAGAGGTGTTCGATCTTATAAACTAATCAACAACAAGTCAATTTTTTAGAAAACAGTCATATGTTGGTATTAAAAATCCCTCCCAATTGACTAAATCAAAAACTAGGCATCAACAGAGGCTAAGACCCAACTCAAAAAATTTCACAGACGCCGCAGTAGGCTAATAACATATCACAGTGCGGAAATCAAGAGTTTCTGCAGGCCAGCAATGGATAGGGTGCGGAAATCCTGCACTGAAGCAAACAACTAGGGTGTGAAAATTGGAGGTTTTTGCAGGCTATGTATAGGGTACAGTGTGGAGGTGTTTGTAAATCAAGAAATTTTGAGAAGAGGGTAAAGGATCTAAGTGGACTTTTAAATCCAGAGAGTCTGAATGGATCTCCCATAGACTCAAAGACTGATTTCAAGTGAAAAGAATAGGTAAAGAGAAAATGGCCAACAAAAAAACACAATCAAGTTGTATCCCTAGTGGAGTTGCCAATTTTGTTATTGGATAAATCGGTGAATGTGGACATAAACTAATCTCTCTAGATCCACCTGGATCTAGAACAAAATAAGACAAGACATGATGCTTTCCCTAGGTTACTACCATTGAATTTATCACCAAAGAAGGATTGTATGACATACCTTTATATATCACTTCCTTATATCTCTATTGTCCCTACTTCGCTCTGGTGCTCTTGTGAGATCAGATATGCAATGACACAAATGAACCAAAGTGAAAGAAATAATTGTAGATTCAATGGAAACCTAAACATGTGATCAAGGAGTCATGTAATAAAACACTAATGATTTTATGGGAAAGAAACATGCCACTGTATCATATTAAGTAAAAGTGGAAAATACAACTGAATTGCCTTGATGTCGCAAGTTCCCTTTCGATGGTCCATTGTTCCAACAAACACATACACTTGCTCTGAATTTTCATGAAGATAGTCAATAAAGCTTGATGGACAAATGGAGGCCTCAAGCATCGATTGTATCAGGATTCTTCACACAGTCTTCAACCTATTCTTGCTCAATATTACTTGACCTTTCTTAACCTTTTCCATGATAAATCCATTATTATATAGGAGAAGGTGAAGTGGTTACTAGGATGAGAATGATCCCACCAAATCAGAGAAGATAGTAGGATCACAACCATACAGATGCCACCTCACATTCTAGAAGATTCTCCTTTTAGAAACTTCGTGAAACTTCTTCCTTTTATTAGCTTCAAACGTCATCGCACCTTGCTTATATAGCAACATGCGAAAATCCCGCGGGCTAGGCATAGAGCAGCCTGCATAAATCAAGGATTTACGCACTATGTAACACTGTCAGCCTACAACGTCATTCTAGAAATGTGCCTTGTAGGGGAAGAAAGTAGCCATTTTCCTCATGTGAAAGATTGTTTTGGAAGCCTGGACACATGCCTGTGGGGTCATCATTAGAGTGACCAAAATAATGTGTAACAAGTAGACATCTTTTCAAATCCAATTTATGAGTGTAAAAATGACAAGTTCACTCGACAATCTTTTCTATTTTTGATAATGATTTGAAAAAGAGCTTAACGAAGACTCATGATCTTTCAAATCGAACTTAATGAGCGTGAAAGGGACAAATCACTCAAAAATCTTTTCGCTTTTTGAACGAGTCGGAAAAGAGCTTAACTAAGACTTGGTTTGGGAGTCCACGGGGTACAAGGCTGCATGTCTATGAGTGAGAAATGAGGCTCATTATAAAGTCATGTATCAACTATTATGGACTCCTAATCCTAAGGAAAAAATCTTGGCATGGGCATCAAATGAAAAAGAGGATATAACTAGGGCACCCATGTTTGGTAAGTCTCTACCATTGATTAACAACACTACTTACAGTAGACGAAAGGTTTTGTGTCACAACAAATGGGTTCGTACCTAAGGCATAAAGCAGTATTCAAAGGATAGTGCAGGAATGCACGATGGAGTGGATACTTATCCTATACACTAGGTCATGAAAATACCTTCCCGAGGTAACGAACGACCATCATATCGTTGAAATCCTTAAGAAATCTGGGTCAAAACTACAAAATCCAGCTTAAACTACCTTGGTATTAGTCCATTAGGTGAAAAAATGGCGCAAAACTATAGAAAGTGGGTAAAAATAGTTTATAAATAGTAACAAAATTGAAAATTATTATACCATTTTGATTTTTACCCAAATAGTGCAATTTGGACTAAAATACCTCCAAGATTCAAACGACGATTGCGGGAGCATCAGGAAACAAAATCATGAACCGACTGGATCAGATAACTCTACTTCTCATCCTCTTTAAATTCAATGGATTACATTTTTGAATTAGGTTCCAATTTTTTATTAATTGAGGGTGCAAAATGTAGATTTTGGTGTACGCAGGATGGCTTTGTTTAGGTCGCGTATACGACTAGGTATATGCCTCTGTGTGAACCAAGGGGGGCGTATATTGAGCCCTACATGCGACTGTATGCAAAGAAAGCCCCTTACAGGCATGGAAATGACTAAAGTGAAGGGTTCTAGCTAAAAATTGGATTTGTCCTTTGCAGGATGGTTCTTAAATGAAGAGAGAGAGAGAACATGAGGAGGTTGATGCAGCTGTGGATCAAGATCTGGTGGCTCAAGCAACATTAAAAATATGTGGCTTGTATAAGTTTTGTGCTTTCAAAGGAATGAGGGCCCAAGTGAGTTTGCTGGAGATGCTAGTGGGTTACTAGGACCCTAATAGTGAGAGATTTCTCCTCGATGGACAACCATTGAGGATCTAAGTAGAGGACATCTACTTCTTGACTGATCTATCACACCGAGGAGAGGTTGTGAACCTCAAATCACGTGGAGCAGGGAGTGAGATGAGGATCGAGGAGTATATTGATGCCCACTGTGTAGAAGGGACTCCAAAGGTGGGAAGTCAACTCCCTATCTGGGCAATAAATAACCTCAGCCCGAAGATCATCATGCTTGTATTGACCTGGGTCATAGGTTCAACCTCGCTGCACCAGGCATTGAGGCCACTCATGTTCTATGCAGTGCAATGTATGAGACCCATTGTCTATGACTGGTGTACCTCACTACTGACCAATATGAAAGGTCAATTGACAGAGTGAAAATAGGGGAGTAAGAGAAACTTCGGGTTTGCCTCTATCTTATGTAGTTTCTTTTTCAAGTGGGTTCCAGGTCTGGGACCTAGAGTGCAGACTCTTCCTAGAGGACCACGCAATCCGACCATGGCACGATAGACCGAGGTCATGAGACGGCAGGGGGGAGGTAGGGTGCCAAATCCCTACAATAAGGATTTCTTCTTTCGATGGTGGCAACAAGTCATCACTTTGGATGACTATCCCTATGCAGGGATCGAATTCAGGGTAGATCCAGACATGCCACTTCCACCAGGGACCACCTATGGTGACATAGGTAAAAAGATTTTAAATATTTCATTTTTTTTGTATTTTTGTATTATGGGACACAAATATTTTTGGATGGTGCTTAAGTATTAATTAGACACTTGTGTAATGTGGACTTGGGTCCACAACGACCGAAAGGATTTCCTCGAGATCGATGGAGGAACTGGGGAGACAAAGCAGCGGGAGGAGAGGTTGAGAGAGTCCTACAGAACGTGTAGGGCAACTTGTATCATTTGACTCGGAGGATTTTTATGGTTCAGGTAGAGGATCTTCCCGAAGCCATGCAGTGATAGGTGGTTGGTGTACCTAGAGCATGGGTACGACTCTTTCGACATCTCGCAAACTCCATGGTTTTCTAACATGACACACATCCAGTGCCACAGGCGTAGATGTTGTGGGATATTGTATACCGACTGTATATGTGTATTGAGGGTTTTAGCCCCAATTTTGTACTATAAACACCATATTTTTTGAAATATATAAAAGGAAGATCTTCGGCTTTACTTATATTTTACAATGTGTACATTGATTTGATGGTTTTCTTAGATTTAGTAATGTGACAAATGCCATTCTAAAACATAATTAGCATAGACATCAGACACATGATTAGAACTCCTAGGAATGTGATAATATGTGATAAAATCAAATTGTCGTTCTAAAAGATGTACCTGTAGGAATTGTCAGAGTAAAGTAGGATCACACATGCGGTAACTATCATTCAACTGGCATACTACTAACTGGGAATCCAGGAGAACCTCTAAGGAGAGAATACCATGTGAGATAGCATCGCACAAAAGTTCTGTGATGGTGCTATATTCAAACACATTATTCATGGATGGCCCTAGGCATATGCCACCTGAAGACACCAGTAGACCCTCGGGTGAGTAAACCACCCAAGAGGCGAAAGCCAAGTTCCGTGTATGACGACCGGCTTCATTTGCGAATCCTAAATAAACCGATGACTCTGTTGACATCTTCCAACCAAGGGAAAATTCGATAAGCAAGCTGAAGACGAAACAAAAAGGGAATATATATATATACACTAAATTACATTAGTATACAAAAAATTCTTCCCAAGCCTAGGGATCAAGTGTAGTATCGTTTCAAGTAGAGCCCATTCCTGGGCTCGACCAACATATTCTCTTCATAATCTTCTAATTCATAGGCTCCTTTTTCTAGAACACGCCGCACGATATAAGGACCGACGATAATGACTGGGTGAAGAGGCTCTGGATGCGAGCTCATTTTTTGAGTGAACACCTAGTAGGAGTGACACTTCTTAACCGCTTCAACACAATATTTAAGGATAGTAGGCCATAAATAACCGGCACGAAAGATTTTTTGGGTTGTTGCAAGCCCAGATAGGTGACCACCACAAGCCCCTTTGTGTTAATCGTTCAGTACTGACTTGGCCTCCTCATGAGTTAAACAACGATGCAATATATCATCTATTCCTCGATGATACAAAGTGTCACTGATGATAGTATACTTCTTAGCTTGGTATCTAATACATCGTCGGTCATCTCATGAGAGATGTTGAGCAAAATTCAAGGTTTGAAGATAGAGAACAATGTCTCCATACCAAGGGTCAGACGACGAGACAAGGAAAATTTGTTCATCTACAAACAAATCGACTTGGATAACATCCTCATATAATCGTGGAAAATCGGATATTAACTCCGCGAAGACTAGTGATTTCTTGGACTTGGCCGAAGAGAAGTCGAGATCAAACTCTTATAAAATGACAATCCATTTATTATATTCCCCCCCTATGATACACCTGGTAAGGATGTATTGAAATGGATTTACATCAACAACCACGATAGTCTTGCAAAGTAATATATAGTGACATAAACGTTGGACTGTGTGAATGACAACCAAAGCTATCTTTTCAACATGAGAGTAATTAAGCTCAGGACCGAATAAGTTTTGACTAAGATAGTAGATGATGTGCTCATGGAGCTCATCATCCTCTTGAACTAGAACCATACCAATCGTCTCCTCAGAAGCGACGATATAAAGCAAGTAATCTCTACTGTAATTAGGATATTTCAGTAGAGGGGTCGATACCAAGGCTTTCTTCAAAGCATCGAAAGACTTCTGGGCTCCTTCATCCCAGATAAAAGGGGTGTATTTCTTGAAGAGATGCATGAAACCCTTAGTGATATTGGCATAATTCACTATAAACCGACGTAGAAAGTTGGCTTTCCCCTGTAAACCTTGAAGTTGTCTAATCGTGTGCCGGGGAGGCAATTGAAGTATTTCCTCAACCTTAAGAGGATCTACCATGTTCCCAGTCTCGTAAACTAGAAAACCCAAACGACGACCAGACTTAACGCAAAAGATGCATTTGTGAGGGTTTAACCAGATTCTATAGTAACAACATCTTTCAAAAACAAGCCAAAGGTGGATAACATAATCCACTCTCTTGCAAGAGTGAGCAACAAGATCATCAAGGTAGTCTTCAACTATGTGCTTAAGATCATGAAAAGTGAAAGTCATGGAATGTTGGAAGGTTTCTCCAGAGTTTTTAAGGCTGAAAGGCATTTTCCGGTATACAAAATTACCCCAAGGACAAATAAATTCCGTCTTGTGTTGGTCCTCAGGCTTGATTTGGATTTGGTTATACCCTGAAAATCCGTCCATAAAATAAAATATCTCGCTTCCTGCACACTCATCGAGAATCTAATCGTTGAAAGGTGTGGGGAAGTTATCTTTAGGACAAGCTTTGTTCAGGTCATGAAAGTCCATACATACATAGATAGTTCCTTGATTTTTATTCATAGGAACAGGGTTGGACACCCATTCGGTCAAAGGAATCATTTAGATGAAGCCAACATTAAGTAGCTTCTCCACCTCTACCTTAATAACAGGGGCCTTCCTGGGATTCATAGCTCTAAGACATTTTTGAACATTTCTAGCTTCCAGATAAGTTCTAATCTCATGTTCGAAAACACAAGGTTCGATCCCTGTCATCTCTTCATATGACCAAGAAAATACATATCGAAACTTTTTGAAGAGTTCGGTGTAGATCAAAATTTATTTTGGCGAACAATCCACACCTATATTCACGTTTTCAACCTTGCCAAGGCTATGAGAGATGTCGATGGTGATGGTAGGAGAGATACTGACCATATTTCCTCCGGCATAAATGTTGTGCATATCAAGTGGAACTATAGCGTGACCGACTATATCACTCATAGTAGACCAAAAATCATCTTGTTCAATTATTTCAAGACTTGAAAGAAAATAAGATCGATGATGCATATCATCCCAAGGTCTATCAGAACCATTCATGGCTTTAAGGATTGCTTCATTCGAAGGAAAAGTCTCATCTAGAAAATCGTGTGAAAAAGACAACGAGGTGGCCCATACAAGCCTAAGAATGGGATCCTCCTTGTCCGTCGACAAGGTAATAGGATTAGGATTGGTACAAGAGTCAAGAACAACTTGATACACAATCTCTACTGTTGATAATGGCATGGCCATGCCAACATGCAATTGACCTTCACACGACGAATTCAGGGAAAGTAGGGTCCATGGATCACTAAAATAGGAAGTGTGAAAAGGAATGGACCTATTTGTTGAAGTAGGCCTATTAGACATGGCATAAACGTGGTGATTCGGTGGCGAGAAATTGAAAGTGCCCATAAGGGAATAATACATTCTGACACTGATATTCTCAGTTGCCGACTGAGAATTGTTGATCAAAGGGATCGATGACCCAACAGATGCATTAGGACTAGAGTACGCAAAGGATAACTGGTCGATCGTCACAATATTCCCTTGATGAGGAAAACAAAGCATATGGAAGATGAACGATATGACAGTGACCATAGCATAGGTCCAATTGCATCCTAGTAATAGGTTATAATCAAGAGGCACATCAACTACCTCTACCTGCACCTCTACTATCTTCCTACCTAATTGGACTGGAAAGGCAGGGAGAATACCGTGAGGGTGGAAGGAATGACCGTCGAAAGAAGTCAACATGTTTGATGACTTGGAAAGATTTAGAGAATCGAGAGATTTCCAATAGACTAGGGACATCACGCAAGTGGCAACACCTTCATCAACAACTGCATGTTTGATGGTATACTTTGATTACTCCACATGGATTTGGAGGGCCACATGGTAAGGTAAGAAAGGCTTCACATCTGTGACATCAAACTTGATAACTTTTGAGCCACTAGTTTCAAGAGATCCTAAAGAAGAGAGTAAGGCATTCCTCTGTGAGGGGCACGTTTGGAGTACCTCCAAAGCTGACGTTGCACAAGGGGTTTGGCCCATGTCCTCAACAATAGAGTAGTTCTGGGAAGCTCTAGCATTAGGATTGTGGGTAGAGCACTTAAGTACTCCTTTTAGAATACGAGGCGGTGGCTCTGGTTTCTCAATCTATAAGTTCGTCTTTGGAGGAGGAGGAGGAGCTTCCAGACTAGGATTATCTTGCGAAGAGCTATAATCTCGAGATCGAGTGGCTACATAAATTTTTTCAACGACCATATTGATACAAACATGGTCGCCATCTTCCGACAATGGGTTTTGACTCCCATCGGATGCATTTTTGGTGTTCGAAGAGCTCGAGGCTAAGTGATAGTTATGTGGGAATGGATTTGTCAGCACGCCGGGCGGTAGATTTAAAAGCCTCATAGCTTCTGCAAGTTTGGGGCATAAATGTGTAAGGTGGTCATTGGTACAAAGTTTACAAGGAAACTTCACCTTACGTTTCTCTTTCTTTCCCTCTCCAACATTATTATTTGGCTTCCCATTATTATCATTTTCCTTGGGTTTATTACCATTTTTCCCACCCTTACAATTATTTCTACCTTTCCTCTTATTCCCTCCTGGTTG
>ML859820.1:25341-43344 GCA_009831015.1 Picea engelmannii
AAGCCAAACATATGCCGCTGGAGTGGAGCATTTCATGTGAGGGGGTATAGAGGGCTTGTTAGCACATAATCATGTATGGGGTATTTTCCTAAAACAAGCGTCCCCTTGGGCGAGAAGAGAGACTTGGAAAACCCATTTATCCCAAATTTTTGAAGGGATGGCACGTTATTTTAACGAGCAGGCAGAATCAGATGGTCAATATCTGCCCGCCTTGATCTGCGGCTGAAGTTTCATTCCAGAGCCCCCTCATCCTTCTACCTTTAATGGAGGGGGGGGGGTCCGAAATTGGGTGCACATCTCTCAACAGTCAAGATCAGGGTGGCTGAATCAATGACGCTCAATCGATTCAAGACCCCCTTCACCACTCTGCCTTTTATAGTGGGGGGGGGGGTATGGAATGGAGTGGTAGTGTCATGGTGTCCCCTCCTGTCGTGTCGCCTTCTGTGCCATCTCCTCCCCTGCCATATTTTCTCCACTTGATCGCATGACATGGCCCACTTTCTCCTACTCCCTTCCACGTCATCCCTCCATAAATAATGTGTCCTTGTTACCATTATATCCCGTCACCTTTTCCCTTTCCTTGTATCCTCCCTATTGCCATGTGTCTCGCCCCTGTTGTCTCCTTCATCACTCCCTTTCCCCTTTCCACGCCGAGCATGCCAAATCATCCTCGCCTACCCTTCATTCGTGCACCATCATGTGCCCTAGTATTCGCATAGCTCTCCATGCCTTATCCATAAGACCGTTCAGTCGATCTAGGTGGCACCATGAGAATACCTCCAGATCCCAAAGGGCAGAGTTGACCAGGGCTATTTCTGATCCCAAGGAAGTACTTTTTGAAGTTGTTGGAGGTGGTTAGACATCGTCTCCACTATAAATGGAAAGTCCAGCAAAGGATTAAAGGAATGTTGATTGATCCGCAGGTTTGTTAGGAGTCTGATTGCGTATGTCATAAGTGCATGGTCGTTCAGAGTCTGCATGCGCAGACTACCAGTAGACATGCAGACGCAATGTTTTTAATGCAATGTCCCATTTTCACTGTTGTTGTTTTGCTGTGAGTATATGTAGGCAGTTTTTCCATTTTTTGTAGTTATCGATGGTTGAGCTAGGCTCCTGATTGTAAAGTTCTGATGAAGCACTAGTTGCTCTGGTTATGTATTGGCACTTGAGACTTATTTCCTTATGAATGTCAGCCTATTTCCATATCTTTGTTTACACTGTGTTAGAACAACTTGGAATTGGAGAATCCAGTCGAGTTGCATTGTTATAAGATGATGTAGGTTGGATCATTGTAATAGTTGCATTGTTTCTAACCAGTTCTTGTATTTTCTCAACATTGAAAGATTTGGAATTGGAAGATCCAGTCAAGTCACCCTTCAGTTCCCCGAAACTTTGAACTAGGAGGATCTTGTATTTAGATTTTTTCCTCCTCAAGCTACCAAAAGGCCTGATGCCCAAGGCAGTCTTTCTCACTCCTGTTACCAAGTCTTCCATCTACTCATTTTATAATCAACCCACTGACTGAAGTTAGATCAAGACCTCTTCTATTGTTACATACCAGGACTGGTTTTCTGAGTTAGAGCGATATCTTCCTAGGCCTCTATCCATCTGATCACCCCATTAAATTATTCATGACATAAACTGATGGGCATTAGGATATGCTCCTGCCGCAATCCAGGAGTGACTTCTGACGCTAACATTTCTGGCACCGTTGCCGGGGACGAAGTTGAATATTTTCCCTAGGATTGAATGACAATGATTAACTGATTCTGAAGGTGCATCAGATATCAGAACTATTGAGATTTCTACTGTACACATGGTGACTCCACTGGGCGACTCCATTGTTTCTACTGTGGCTTCTAGAGGAAGACATACAAATTCTACTCCTCAGCTTCCATTAGCGCCACCTGAAGTTGACCCATAGAAGATTATCAGAAAGGGAAAGTCCTCTGAAGGAGGTATCTCCACTGCTAAACCAGGTATTTTTGATGATTTTCATGATTTTATAGAAACTCCAATGCCTTCGTCTCATCCTGTTTATTTACCTTTTGTTGGGGTTTCCCGTAGTCTAAATTTTGGGAGTGTTCCTGCTGATTTTTCTCCTCCTGGTCTTGAATTGGTAGGAGAAACCCTTGTCACTCCCCTCTCCCCCAAGGTGGTACCCTAGTTCAGACCCAACACCTCTGAATATTTTCCTACCTCGGGTTTTACCACCCCTCCTCCTATTACCACTGTTGTTGAAGAAAGGGAAACTTATGTTCCTTTTAGCCCACAAGTTTGTTCTCTGAATTTTTTGTTGTTCCCCTCCCTTCTTGTCAACTCAGTTCCCGTCTTTCCAATTCAAACCTCATCTCCTCCTGGTTCTCATGCACCTATTGTTCCTATGGCAGGTGATAATCCCCCTATAAACAGAATGGATGCCATAGTGGCTGTCATATATGCCCCCTTAATCCTACCTCAACCTATGAATCCTCTCCTTGCTAGAGATTACTTGAAACATATGCCTAAATTCACTGGGGAAGAGGCCATAACTGCGGAAGAGCACCTTGCTTCCTTCTATAGTTACGCAGATAATCTGAACATTGAAAACGAAGATGGCTGGATGATATTATTCATGCAGAGCCTCAATGGTGAGGTGAGGAAATGGTTTAGGGGATTGGCTCCCAGATCTATTGTTGGGATTGAAGCTCTAGATAATACTTTCCTGAGACAATGGGGAGATAAAAAAGATTTCATGTATTACATGACAGAGTTTGGGTCCCTGAAGAAAAAAGAAGGAGAGTTTGTCTCTGACTTCTCCAAAATATTTAATAAGATGTATTATAAGATCCCTGCTAAGATAAAACCCACAGAAGCCTCTGCTAAAATTTCTTATGCTAATACATTCAACCCTGACTTCTGCCTTTTATTAAGAGAGAGAAGATCTACCTCCCTACCTCAAATGCAATATGCGACCATAGAAGTGGAATCTAATGTATTGGCAGTTGACAGACTGAGAAATAAGACTGATGCAGACAGGAGAAAGGGAAGGTTTGAAGCCTCGACGTCAAGCCTCTCCGTGCATCACCCTCAAGTGGATGAATTGACCAACACAGTGAAGTCTTTGTCCGTAGAGATGGAGAAAATGAAGGTAGAGGGGAAGCAAACATACAGAAATCCTCAAAATACCGAGAAAAAAGGAAATTTCAGGAGGCCAAACAATAATTCCCCCCATATTATACAGAGGGACCAGAAACGAAGAGATAGAGAAGATCAGAAGATTCAGGCCCCTTTTCAAAATAATTTTGTAGCTAATGAGTAAGAAGGGGAAATAGATGGGCTTGATCCTGAAATCCACTGCTTCGAAGATACTTCTCCTTTTCCTCATCTTACTCAATTAGCATACGAGGAGTCTCTCATGGACAGTCAGCTAAATGAGTTGAGCAAGGGAGACAAGGCTAGCAGTAGCCAGAACAAGTATAACTTAATATCCAAGAAGAAGACAGGAGCACCTGATGTTCCTGAACAACTCACTAGAACAGAGAAACCTGCTAATGAAGTAGCATACAATAACAAAGGTAAGAAGGCCCAACCCCTCTCTCCAATGGTCCAGATTCATGTTCCTAAAGTAAGGGAAATCCCAAAGCTTGCATCCTCTTTTAACTTTGAGCATGAAATTCAAAAAATCAGAATCCATATGCCCCTCTCTGAACTGATCAAACATGAAGTATTCAAAAAATGACTCTTTGAACTATTGCATTCTAAATCCTCATGCCATCCCACAGAATCAATCAATTTTCAAGATGAAAAGCCTGCAGTCATCCTAGGTCCTATGGTAGAAGACATAGATGATTCATCCCCTCCCTTCTAGACATATTTGAACATACATGACAAGGTACTGCACAACTGTTTGATGGATTCAGGGGCTTCCCACAACCTCATGCCCAAAACTGTCATGGAAGAATTAGGACTAGAAGTCACCAGAGCCTATCACGACCTCTATTCCTTTGACTCCAGGAAAGTTCAATGTCTAGGAGTCATCAAGGATCTAGTTGTGACCTTGTTTAAGTTGCCCATGAAAAGTCTGGTCATGGACGTTGTAGTGGCTAATGTTCCCCCCAAGTTTGGTATGTTGTTGTCAAGATCCTGGATAAAAATACTTGGGGGAACCCTGCAAATAGACCTAACTTATGCTACTATTCCAATTTTTGGAGGAGAACATAGGAGACTGTACAAAGAAGCCCAACTAGCCTACATAATCAATGATGAAGCCAATCCTACCAAACATCCTATCTTTTCCCTTGACACTGATTTAGGTTCCAGTTTACTACAACTCACTAACGCTCACGAGCCTCTTCTAAAACTCAGAAAGCAACCCACTTCTTCTCATGAAATTTCTCCCCCCATCACCTCTGTCTAGAAAATGTTCTTTGATGGAGCCTCTTCCAGGGAGGGCGCTGGTGCCGGAGTGTTTTTTGTGTCACCTGCTCAGGAAACTGTATCTCTATCATACAAGCTAGAGTTTGAGACAACCAACAATGTGGCAGAATATGAAGCTCTTGTGTTAGGTTTAAGAGCTACAAAGGAAATGGGAATTCAAGAGGTAGCAGTGTTTGGAGACGCAGAATTGATAGTCCAGCAGATCAGAAATGCTTATCAAGGCAAGCATCCTCGACTCAGGAGTTACATAAATGAGGTATGGGACCTAATTGACAGTTTCTTGTCAGCATTTAACATTTCATTCGTTCGAAGAGAGAAGAACATAGTGGTTGATTCTCTAGCTACATCTCCAAGCAATTTTAAAGTTCCCCTGCCACCCAAATTCAGATATGATGTAGAGGTAAAATACAGGCCTTCCATACCTGACAATGTCAAACATTGGAAGGTATTCAAGGATGAGTTGGAGATCAAAATATTCTTGGAGACTGTTGAAGAATTTTCAACGATGCATATTGATCAAGACCCTGTTTCCAAAGAAAAGCTTGATGATGGTAATTTTCTGAGTAAGATTGCAGAGCGTGACATTGTGCAGCTACCCAACAATCATATTCCTAGGGGACTGGTTCCATTGGAAAGGATTTTTGATAGAAATGATGTGGCATTAAAAGGGGAAATTTCAAATGATGATGTTGATACAACGCAGCGCAACATTGACACCGAGAATGAACCCAAATTTGTCAAGTTGTCACGAAGCCTGAAAAAGGAGCAGAGGGCTGAATACACTGAATTATTGAGGGAATTTGCTGATGTTTTCCCCTAGACCTATGAAGATCTCAAAACTTATGACACTTTTGTCATTGAGCATAAAATCCCATTGAAAAAGGAGGCAAAACCATTTAGGAAGAAGTTGGGACAGATCAATCCTATGTTGCTACCTATCATGGAGAGAGAGGTGAAGAAGCTGCTACGTGCCTAGATCATCGTGCCATTGATACATTCAGAGTGGGTTGCCAAATTAGTCCCAGTAAGGAAGAAGAATGGAGAAATCAGGCTCTGTGTGGATTTTAGAAACCTGAACAGGAGCTCACGGAAGGACAATTACCCCCTGCCAAAGATGGAGCATATATTGCAAAAGGTGATAGGATCATCAAGGATTTCCATGATTGATGGCTTCTTTGGCTACAATCAAATCTTTGTTCTGCCTGAGGACTCAGAAAAGACAACGTTTACCACTCCATGGGGCACATTCATGTATGCTAAAATTCCCTTTGGATTGATGAATGCAGGAGCCACTTTTCAGTGTGCCATGGACATAGCTTTCATTGGGGAAAAGGATAAGATTGTGTTCATCTACCTGGATGACATCACAGTCTTTTCCAAATCTGATAAAGAGCACTATTGTCATCTCAAGAAGGTTTTTCTGAAATGCAGGAGTTTTGGCCTTTCATTGAATCCCAAAAAATCTTTGTTCGCCATGAAGGAGGGAAAGTTACTAGGCCACATAGTATCAGTAGTAGGGGTAAATATTGATCCTAGCAGAGTTGAAGCAATCCAAGCCTTGTCAATCCCAAGATCCAGGAAAGAGGTCCAGTCTTTCCTTGGTAAGATTAATTTTCTGAGGAGGTTTGTTTCTAACTTTGCTGAGATGGTAAAGCTTATAACAACCATGTTGAGAAAGGGAAATGAAGTGAGGTGGATTTCTAAGGCTCAAATTTCCTTTGAGAAGATAAATAAATAATTGACTGAAGCTCCTGTGCTTGTCAATCCCGATTACTCAAAGGATTTCCTTATTTTCTCCTTTTCCTCATCCGACACATTGGCTGTTGTTTTACTACAAAAAAGAGATGCAGGGCTAGAGAAGCCTATTGCCTATTTTAGCAGAGCATTAAGGGATACTGAGGTCAGGTACGACATCATGGAGAAACAGACCTATTCCCTGGTGAAAGCTCTCAAAGATTTTAGAGTCTATGTCCTACAGTCAAAAATCATTGCCTATGTTCCCTCAGCTACTGTGAAGGACATTCTTATTCAGCCGGACATAGACGGGAGGAGAAGTAAATGGATAGCCAAGATCCTTGAGTTTGATTTGGAGATAAGGCCTACCAAATTGATCAAAGGTCAAGGTTTATCCAAGTTGTTGGCAGAAGCAAATTGCAAGGCTTTGGGGGTAAGTTTCATTAATGAATGCTTAGAAAATCAGTAGGATCAGCTGTCTAATACAAACCTTCAAGCAGAACCCCCATTGGCATGATGTCCTTGGTACAAGGATGTCATATATTTTCTGCAAGAGTTGCGGCCTCCTGATGATCTACAAAGGAACAAGGCAAGAGCTCTAAATCTCAAAGCATTCAAATACTGCCTTTTTGATCAAGTTTTGTATTGGAAAGACCCCTTGGGGGTGCTTTTGAAATGTATGAATCCATAAGAGGCTCATAGGATCATTGTTGAATTTCATGATAGCCTATGTGGAGGACACCATTTCTGGAAAACCGCAGCCTACAAAATCCTCAGGGCTAGGTATTACTGGCCCACCTTATTCATTGATGTCTGCAGGGAGTTCAGAGCCTACATCAAATGTCAAAGGTTCTCAAGAAAGCAACAACTTAAATCCCTGCCTTTAAGACCTATGGTTGTTTCGAGACATTTCCAGCAGTGGGGCCTAGACTTTATTGGGGAAATCCACCATGCTTCTAGTGGAAAACACAGATGGATCCTGACTGCCACGAATTTCTTTGCCAAGTGGATAGAAGCTATCCCCACCAGGAGTGATTCCCATAAGGCAATCATTGGGTTCCTGAAAGACCTCATCACAAGATTCAGTTGCCCACATAAGATTGTTACTGATAACACAACATCTTTCAAAGTTGAACCATTAGTCAAATTTTGTGAGCAATTTGGGATTAAACTGATTCACTCCACCCCATACTATCCCCAGGGAAATGGTTTAGCAAAGTCGTCCAACAAAATCCTGATAAGGATCATCAAAAGACTGTTAGAGGAAAACAAAAAGGCCTGGGATTCAAAGCTGAAATTCGCTCTATGGGATGATCGAGTGACTACAAAGAGATCCATAGGCATATCCCCTTTCCAATTGGTTTATGGGACAAAAGTTGTTTTTCCTTCTCAGCTAGCCATTCATGTAGAAAAATTTCTCTAGGATTATCAAGGAGAGACTGATGATATGATCAGAAGATTTCATCAACTAGTAGAAGTCCAACAGGCGAGAGAGCAAGTGATGAATAGAATCCAGGACCGTCAGCAGAAGATCAAGCAGGCTTTTGACAAGAAGACCAATAAGAAATATTTCCAGGTGGGAGATCTGGTACTGAAATGGGATTCTCCTAAGAAAGACAAGGGAAAGCACAGAAAATTTGAAGCCCTATGGATTAGGCCCTTTAAAATATTTGAAGTGTTTTCAAATAATACCTACAGGTTACGAGATTTGAAGGATTAAGAATTTTTTAATGGCCTTGTGAATGGGCATTTCCTGAAGAGATGTTTCTCTTGAGCCACACATGGCTATTCTGTGTCTATAAATATTGTTTTATTTTTATCTTTAAGTTTAATAATGACTCCATAGCCCAACAGCAAGGCACGGAAGCTACAAAAGAGTTCTCAGTAGCCCACAGGGGGCATACCATCCCCCATGGAGCCTAATGTTATCACATAATCATTTATGGGGTATTTTCCTAAAAGAAGCGTCCCCTTGGGCGAGCAAAGAGACTTGGAAAACCCATTTACCCCAAAGTTTTGAAGGGCTAGCGCGTTATTTTAACGAGCAGGCAGACTCAAATGGTCAAGATCTGCCCGCCTAGATCTATGGCTGAAGTTTCATTCCGGAGCCCCCTCGTTGTTCTAACTTTAACGGAGTGGGCGGGGGGTTCCAGAATTGGGCACACATCCCTCAATGGTCAAGATCAAGGTGCCTGGATCAACGATGCTCAATCAATTCCAGACCCCCTTCATCGTTTTGCATTTAATAGGGGGGTGAGGGTATGGAATCTAGTGGTAGTGTCATGGGGCCCTCTCTTGCCGTGTCGTCTTCTCCCCTACCATATGTTCTCCACTTGATCACATGACATGGCTCACTTCCTCCTGCTCCCTTCCACATCATCCCACCATAAATAATGTGTCCCCATTACCATTATATCCCGTCACCTTCACTCTTTCCTTGTATCCTCCCTCTGGCCATGTGTCTCGCCCCTATCGTCTCCTTGATCACTCCCTTTCCCATTTCCACGTCGAGCATGCCAAATCATCCTCGCCTACCCTTCGTTCATGCACCATCATGTGCCCCAGTCTTCGCACAGGTCTCCATGCCTTATCCATTAGACCATTCATTCGATCCAGGTGGCACCATGAGAAGACCTCCATGTCCCAAAGGGAAGAGTTGATCGGGGTTGTTCCCGATCCCAAGGAATCAGTTGTTGAAGTTGTTGGAGGTGGTTCGACATCGTCTCCGTTATAAATGGAAATTTCAGCAAAGGATTAAAGGCATGTCGATTCATCCGCAGGGTTGTCAGGAGTCTGATTGTGTCTGTCATAATTGCACGGTCGTTCAAAGTCTGCATGCGCAGACTGCCAGTAGACATGCAGACACAATGTTTTTAATGCAATGTCTCATTTTTGTTGTTGTTGTTTTGCTGTGAGTATATGTAGGCAGTTTTTCCATTTTTTGTAGTTATCGATGGTTGAGTTAGGCTCCCGATTGTAAAGTTTTGATGAAGCACTGGTTGCTCTGGTTATGTATTGGCACTTGAGACTTCTTGCCTTATGAATGTCAGCCTCTTTCCATATCTCTGTTTACACTATGTTAGAATAGCTCGGAATTGGAGGATCCAATCGAGTTGCACTATTATAGGATGATGTAGGTTGGATCACTGTAATAGTTGCATTGTTTCTAATCAGTTCTTGTATTTTCTCAACGCTGAATGATTTGGAATTGGAAGATCCAGTCAAGTCACCCTTCAGTTCCTTGAAACTCTGAACCAAGAGGATCTTGTATTTAGAGTTTTTTATCCTCAAGCTACTGAAAGGCCTGATGCCCAAGGCAGTCTTTCTCACTCCTCTTACCAAGTCTTCCATCTGCTAATTTTATAATCAACCCACCGACTGAAGTTAGATCAAGACCTCTTCTATTGTTACATACCAGGCTCGGTTTTTTGAGTTAGAGCAATATCTTCCTGGGCCTCTATCCATCTGATCACCCCATTAAATTATTCATGACATAAACTGATGGGCATTGGGATCTTCTCCTGCCACAATCTAGGAGTGACTTCTGACACTAATAGGGCCCAAGCTGTCGAAGCAAGATTTTGTGTCCAACGGTTGGCGTCATCGGTGTAACCAATGTGGTAGGACGGTGGAGGAGACATCTGTCAATAGCACAAATGATAGTTTAGACGTGAGGGATGGAAAAGAGATTAAAAACACTATAAAATAAATAACCTAAAGTAGAATGACTATGCTTAGGCATAAAATTTATTTAAGTATAACCCGTTGACGGGTTCTTTGAGGGAGAGGCCTTCGGGAGAGGCCAGGATGTATGCGCCTTTCGTGAGGAAATGTTGGATAATGTAGGGGCCATGCCATGGTGACTCAAATTTTCCATGACCGAAGGTATCGTGATCGATATCGTAAGCAAGGATAAGGTCACCTTCGTGAAACGAGCGAAGGTTGACGTGGTGATCAAAGGTGGCCTTTGACCATTTTTTAGCTGCCTCGTTGTTATGTAATGAAGATCGACGATATTCATTCAGGGACTCTAAGGTCAACAAGCGTTGCTCCATTGGAGCAGTGTCGGGTAATAACTCAATTGCGGTGTGTAAGGTGGGAATTTCACACGTGATGGGAAGAGTGGTCTCAACCCCATGGACTAGATGAAATGGTGTGAAACCAGTGGCGGTTTTCACAGCCATTCGGTAAGCCCATAGTGCAGAAAATAACATATGATGCCAATTGGTCTTATGTTTATTAACCATGCACTGTAACATGCTCTTGATGACCTTGTTAAGTGCTTCGACCTGTCCGTTAGACTGAGGGTAATATGGTGAGGAAAACTCATGGGAGAATCCTAACCGAGATGAAATTTCGACGAAAATCTCATTCTCGAAGTGTTTCCCATTATCAGAAACTAGTTGGAGTGGTACGCCAAAGTGGGATATGACATGATTAAAGAAAAAACGCATTGCAGTATCAGCAGTGTTGTGGAAGGTGGGCATAGCTTCAGCCCATTTTGTGAAGTAATCGACTGCGACAACAATGTATTTGTGTCCATTGCTAGATGGGGGATTACAAGTCATGAAGTCGATGCCCCATTTACAGAAGGGGCCGACAGTAATGACTGGGTGAAGAAGAGCAGGTGGTGCTTGTGCTTTGTTGGCGTAAATCTGACATTTATCGCATCGCTTCATGGTGTGAATGCAATTGTGAAACAATGTAGGCAAAAAATAACCTTCTTGGATGATTTTTTGAGCAGTGCACATTCCCGAAACATGCCCCCCACATGCATCGCTATGGCAGTCGTTTAAGACTCAATCGGCCTCGTCAATAGTCAAGCATCAATGAAGTATGGTGTCGACCCCTCGCTGATATAAGATATCTCTGATGAGGAGATAGTGGGGGGACTGGTGGTGAATATGACGATGATCATCGCATGAGAGGTGGTTACCGAATTTTTGGGTTCGGAGGTAGACGAGGAGGTCACCGTAAAAAGGGTCATCTGAAGTGATGTGGAAGAGATGTTCATCGAGGAAGTCGGTATTGACGGGGGTACTGGTAGTATCAGAGGGAAATGTCGTGACAAGTTCGGCAAGGATGAGGGCTTTCTTTCTCTTGGGTGTTGAAAATTCAAGATCTTACTCCTGAAGGATAACGATCCATCGGGAAAATTTTCCATTAATTTTCAGATGACTGAGCAAGTATTGCATAGGGTTGGAATCTGCTACAACCTTAGTCATGCGAACCAGAATGTAATGATGCAGTTTCTAGAATGCGAGGACGACTGCAAGGGCTAGTTTCTCTTCATGTTTAAACTTAAAGGGTGGCCCTGAGAGGTTTTTACTAACATAGTAAATGACATGCTCACAATCGTCATCACCTATTTGGACAAGAACTCCTGCTACTGAGACAGTTGATGTTGATATGTAGAGGATATAGTTGCGACTGTAGTCGGGTGCATTAATTAAAGGGGCATTGGAGAGTGCCATTTTAAGATCGTCAAATGATTTTTGGTCATGTTCATCCCAGTGGAATGGATTGTTGTGGCGGAGTAAGTGAAGGAAACCATGTGCTCAAGTGGCATAGTCTGGGACAAATCGCCGTAGAAAATTAGCTTTTCCTTGTAGGCTCTGGAGTTGGCGTAAATTCTGGGGAGGTGGAATTTCTGTGATGGCTTGAACTTTGAGGAGGTCCACAGTAATACTGCTTTGGGAAATGATGAATCCAAGGAGGCGCACCGCAGTGATGCAGAACACGCACTTGAGGGGGTTCAAGTGGATGTTGTACTGACGACATCGTTGGAAGATGATCCGTAAATCATCAAGATGTTGGGTGCGTTTCTTGGATCGGGTTGTGAGGTCATCCAAGTATGAAAGGATGAGATGATTCAAATCGTGAAAAATGTATGTGACGATAGAGGGATCAAAGCCAGTCATTTCTGTGTATGACCAGGAAAAAATATCCTGATATTCTTGGAAGAGGGCTTTATAGGCAGTGATTTCTTGAGGAGTGCAAGCAGTGCTAATGGTGATTTCCTTGACGACTCCATTTTTTATGGAAATATTGATTTTGATGGTCGGAGAAATGTTGGCCATGTTTCCTTCTTCAAATGCATCAGGGGCAGGAATGGGGTTGTTGAACCAGTCGATATGCCCTGATGGGATAATATCCTTGGTTTCGACCGCGTATATGGGGTGTTGTTTAGGAGGTGTGGAGGCTTCCTGTGGAAAGAAGAGCACTCGGTGGTGTAGCACATCCCATCGATAGTCGAGGGTGTTTAACTCTTCGAGTATGTCCTCATCATAGTGGAATTGGAGAGAATACAAGGGGTCTAAAAGAGTGATATTGGTGATTGTCGTCAGGTGGTTGTCTTCGGGTGAAGAAGAAGCAGGGGGATCAATGCAATGATATTGCGATGGTTTTCTTGACATAAACCAAATATTGAAGTACCAAGGAGTACCAGTGGTAGTTGGATGTAAAATCTCCATAGGAAAATGTACGGGAGAATTGGGGGGATTTGGAGATGAATCATCGGATAAGTCATCTAAGAACCATGAAGGCATTGGGAGTGCCTCGGGTTCAGGAGAAATGATATGAAGAATTTCTAGTGACGAGGTAAGGTCAACCATCGATTCTATAGGGATTTGAATCAAGGTCAATTGTCATTGCTTGTATTCAATGATCATAGGACATTGGTATGTAAAATGAACTAAGGATTCACATAGAGAGAAAGGGCATCTCATACGTTCATTGATTGAAGTTGTGACATAATGGATGTCAATGATTTTTGGGAGGGATGATGTAGTTGGGTTGGGTTTGTTTTGGAAGCTTTGGCGCACTGCGGCTAATGTCTGCCAGAAGCAAGGTAGTGTTGGGCAATGGTGTGTATAATGGCCATATTCTAAACATATAGTGCAAGTGAATTTGGTTCGTAGCCCTTTACTACCCGAATGAGGGGCGGTAGTGGCAGTACTTGCAATGGTGGCGAGTGGTGATGGTGTTTGATTGAGTGGAATCAGGTTCTGTAACTCGGGTAAATATGGGCAGTTGTTGGTTTGGTGTCCATCTTTCTCGCATAGCGCGCATGGAGGTTGGACGCACGGGGGAAGTGGAGTTGTGGGCTCCTTCTTCTTTCGCCTTCCCCTAGCTATGGCAGGGAGGGTAGTGAGTGGGGGTGTATAGGGGATGGTGGGAGTGAGTATGGGAATTGTCATTGGGATTCCTTCTATTTGGGGGGGAAGGGATGGCTAAGGGACCATCTCTGGTGGATGTAAATACCAAACTGGAATTGCTAAAACCATATTAGGGAGGGTAAGTGTTGCGGCTACTTGGAAATATTGTACACCTGGTGGAGGGTAAAAGAAGGGGATTTGAGTAATGTCTTGGGGAACTATCTCCCAAACTGGGATATGGCCTTAGGGAGAGGTGAAATCGTGGACTGGTGGAGCTCGTGAGGGGGGAGCTCTGTGACTAGTGGGACATCAGATATGATAGAAGCCTCCCTATGAGGAAGGGTATCCTCTATGTTAGTTTCATTGGATGATACGATGCATACTTGATTGGAAGGATGAAGGAGAGGTGGTGCACCATGGTAAGTTCCTAACAATGATGGGTCTTTGAAAATTTCAGGACCCATTTCAATGAGTGGGTATGCGTCATGACTTGTGTGGATGAGAGGGAGAATGTTATCGATGTTGGAAGAAGGGTTAGGCTCGTAATGTGAGACTTGGTCAATGGTAATGATCTTCCCATTATGGGGGAACATCATTGTTCGAAAGACAGAAGAGGCAACTACCTTTGTAGCGTACATGTAGCTACGACCAAATACGATATTATAATCTAGTGGGGCATCGATAACTTCAATGTCAATGAGAATAGTCTTGCCCCCGAGTTCTATAGGGACATTTTGGAAGAGCCCTTCAGGAGACAATGGTCATCTGTCATAAGCTCTTAAGGTAATGGTAGATGGGATGAGTTCGGGGTAACCAAGTTTCTACCATACAGACTTGGACATGATGCATGTCGATGCTCCTTCATCGATGATGCACCGATGAACTATTATGTTCTGAATTTTCACTGGGATTTGAAACGCAATTAGAGCGGGGAGGCGAGGTTCTCCATTGTCGAGATAAAATGTGATGAGTCGAGTATCCACGGGTTCGACTACCCCCAAGGAAGAAAGTAATGATTTCCACTGAGTGGGACAAGTTTGAAGGACTTCTAAGACTGACATGGTAGCTGATAATTGTGCTAAGTTATCAACCAAAATATAATTATGAGCCGCCCTAGCCTGTGGGTTGTGGACATTCCTGCCCAATGGGATGCGAGGGATGCAAACAGGTGGTTCTGCGTTAGGGCGAGGAATCACCAACAGGGGTCCCATTGGTGTGGGGATTGTTTCTGGGGGAATGGGAGGAGACTCTGTATGTTCACAGTATTGACGACTCCGTGTTTGCAGAAGTATTTCTTCCTCACTGGTGAGGAGGATCATACGATCTGCAAGATTGTTTAGATTGAGATATTGTCCCAACTGAGGTGGGGTAGTTTTTGTGTCATGTTAGGTGTTCATCACACCTTGGTGTGGAATGGGATTCTGCAACACGACTGGGGGGGGTTGTTGCACATATTGTTGTGGGGCCTGCTGAGGGACAGGTGGTTCTAGAGGATGTGGTAGACTTCCTGAGTCTTTCAGTCGTTTAAAATCAGCGATTTGGGGGCAATGATGAGCATAATGACTGAACTTACCGCAAAGGGCACAAGGGAAGGTGGTTTTAATAGTATTGTTATTTCTCCCTTGACGCCTGTTGTTGTTCCCCCCCTGGGGGTTCTGATTCCCTTGATTCTAGTTTCCCCCAGTAGGTTGGTTTTGTTGGGGTTGATTCCCGCCTTGACCTGGGTTGTTGTTGTTTCTGTTTCTTCCTTTTTTTTTGGCATTATTCGACAGATGGGTCGGATTTTCCGTATTCAGCTGTTTGAAATTTTGATATTGTTGAATGGGAGAGGGTTGAACAAAATTCACCCCAGCGTGAGGGCGTGGGGGTGCCATGGGCTGTGGAGGACTAGAAAATGGAAAGTACAGATTTTGTGGGGGTAACGATCCATAAGGTACATAGGAAAGCGTGGCACTTTTGCTAGTACTATAAGCTGAGGTAGAGGGGGTACCAGAACTTGTTTGGATAGGTGGGAGTATGGGGGGTGTCGGTGATGGCCCACTGATGGGTGGAGGCATAGTAATAGGGTATGGTTGTTGATAAGGGGGTGGGGTGTAATAAGAGGTGCCCCCATATGCCGGTGGATATTGAGGTGTGCCATACATTGGTGGTTGTTGGGGTTTTCGACCATGGTGCGTGGTATTCCCAATCAGTCTGTCTGTTGAGTGAGACATCCCAGGTTTGTCTTGGCCAAATGGCATGGGTTTTGGGAGATCGGGAAGTACAATGTACAAGTACCCTGACTGTGAATAGATGAGGTCATATTGTTGAGCCTTACTAATGGCTTCTTCTTCTGATTAAGGGAAGGTGGAAGCTACATCCTTACCGAGGAGAGAGACAAGTGCTCTGAGAAACCAGTCAAGACACTGTTGTTTGGTGGTTTATTCTTTGTACAAACTACATCGTTTACGCCACTCGTGAATGTGATCAGCGATATGTGTGGTTGAGGTTTGTTTGAAATTAGAGAGTAGTTCAAGACCATTGTCGTGGAAAATTGGTAATTGGAAGAAGGTCAAAAATGATTTGGCCAAGGACTCGAAAGTCGCATGGGACCCTGATTTTTCATGTACATACCATTTGGCTGATGGGCCAGTGAGTGTGCATTGAAATAATCATAGTCTGATGGAATCATCCATAATGTTGTTGGAAGAGCACCATAGGTGGAAAGTCATGACATGGTTGGCAGGGTTATCCCCTACCTTTCCTTCGAACTTGGGGATGTATGAAGGTAGTTTGGTGGGCATTGCAGGCCATGTGGGGTCATGCAATATAGGATCATTTGTAAGTTTGGTTAGATCTGGTGTGTTAAGAGAGGCCAAATATGGCATCAGGAGTGTTGGTGGAGGATTAGTTCCAGCCATGGTGTGAGTGTTCTGTAAACCTGACCCTTGAGGGGGACTAGGTGGGTTGATACTTCCCCCTTGAGAGGAAGTTGCCCCCCCACTTATGTGTAAAGGAGAGCGAGTGGATGGAGGACCTTGGGAAGTGGACCCAAGTAATGTGGAACCAAGCAAAGTTGATCCTAAGACAATGGCACTCACTGGAGTGTGAGAAGGTGGTGCCGATGATTTGGCAAGACCAGGCACTCCCCCTAAGATCAGAGGGAGTTTTAGCAAGCATCTGGAACGATGGGGATTCTGTGGTTCCCCAATGATGTCTGACTAGATGAGTGAATGTGTGTGAATGGTGGTGAGAGTAATAAATAAGAAACAACCTTTGTTGCAATTTTTGAACTTAGCACAATATATATCTCAATCAAAATGTAATCAGAAGTGCATCATACATAAAGTAAAAGAAGTATATATGTGGATAAGGTGGTGTTTTCCGTGTGGGGAATCAAAGAAAACAAATGTTCGTTTCCTAAAAGATGTAGCATACTTCCTCTCAAATAGCACCGGACCTTCCAATAGTACTCAACAGTGGGGTCTGAAGTCACTGGAAGAGAAACTAGTGAAGGCTGAAATAATCGGTTATAATGAGGGGTAAAGGGGGCATATCCTGAAAGAGTTGGCGATATTTCCCAATAGCCACACAAAATCCGATCAAGGTGCAATTGCATCCCACAATTTCCACTTGGGTAGATGTCCTAAAATTTGGTCACTAGGTACCTCGGTCAAAGTGCGACATTTAGATTTCCGGCCTAAGAAATGGGTCACGGGCTGGATCCCTTCCAAGAGGTGGGTGCCTCAAGGGGGGACGCATAGAACAACCGAACCTCGGCCTTCAACCCTTCACGGGTATATCCCTACCTTATGGTGTTAGGAACACTTGACTTGGAGGATTTTCAGTTCCCTATTTGACAACTTCTATTGTTTTGACAATGAGAGAACCAGATAACGGGGATTTATTTGGATGCCTATCCCCGAAATCCTACCTAGACTAAAAAAATTCTTTTGGCACCTCTTGTGGAGGAAAACTTAGTGAGTTTTTAGAAAAAATTTAGATGTGTTTGTTTTAGAGATTGGGGGTGTGGACCAACCTCGTTGAAATTAAATGGGAGTGGATAGTTTCGTCAAGAAAAGGGTGGGGTGTTTTGGAATCCCTTTGGAGGAAACTTACTTTGACCTCCACGTTTCGAGAAGAAAACTATGTGAGTGATAAGTGACTTTTGTGTTTGAATGAGTTAAAGTGTGACAATGTTTTAATGAATTAGGTGCCACCTTGTTGCATGTGGACTTCGCTTGGTCCTTACAAGTGTTGATTACCTAATTAACTAAATTTCTTTGGTACAACCTTGTGTAATTCAAATGTACCTAGGAAAATAGCATGTGGACATGTGGGTCCTTTACTATTCATTTAACTCCCTATTGTGATTTAATCTAAGAAAGCTAATTTCAACACTATCCTATCTTTGTAGCATGTGGCCATGTATGTGCCCATTACAATATTAATATGTGTTTGAAAAATAAACTAAGAGGGGTTGTTGTCCTCTCCTAAAGGTTTTAGTCTTTTTAAGGGAGATGAAATTGTCCTACAATCTTTTTCTAATTCTCAAGGTCGCTTGGAAGCACGAGAGAAGAGCATACTAAGCGATTGCTATCCAACTTCAATTCCCAATGCAAGTTAGATGTGTTGTCAAATGATTCCAACTTATACTTTTAGTCAAAGCAAGCCATCCATGTGGCAAAATGAAAGCAAAAAGAGGAAACAATGA
>ML859820.1:43444-62629 GCA_009831015.1 Picea engelmannii
GAGAGAAGAGCATACTAAGCGATTGCTATCCAACTTCAATTCCCAATGCAAGTTAGATGTGTTGTCAAATGATTCCAACTTATACTTTTAGTCAAAGCAAGCCATCCATGTGGCAAAATGAAAGCAAAAAGAGGAAACAATGAGTTTAAACCCCCTAAGTGCCTATGTGTTTTGACTAATCCCTTTATATGAAGAGGGAAATAAGTGTGGTGCAGCGTAAAACATGCATGAAATCACTTTTAAGAAGGATAGGAGCCTTCCCCAAATCACAAAAAACCTTACAATGTGTAGTTTTATGCACAGGTGTGCGGGTCTCAATGTAGACAGAGGCACACTGAGCACCTGTGCGTAGACCGAAATAAACTCTTGGGCGTAGGTGAGCATATCAATACTGTGACTTTGGCGCATGTGTGCACGATGCACTTCTGTGGGTCAAGAAACCCACGCACAATAGACACACATCCGTGAAGAAAATTTCGGATGGAATTCCGTCAATTGAACTTGGAATTGGATGTTTTGCAGGTTGGCTTGGGTCAGGTAATGCACCTGCAAGTTAAATAAACCAAAAGAAGAGCTAGAAAAACCCAAATGGGGTAGGAAATTGATACCTTTCCCCAGTGGAGTCACCAATCTGTTGTGCCTCTTTCGTCACCTTAGTGAGAAAAACAGAGGTGCTTGCAAGCTTAGTTGGGTTTGCTAAGCAGGATAGCTGTAAGGAAAAGGGTTAGAGAAAGAAATATAAAAGAACAACTAAGAATTAAACTAAGAAATAAAATAACAATTAAACTAATGAGCATAGGGACATAAGGACAAAAGAAACAATGAGACCCATGTCACCAATGGTAAGTTTGATATCAGTGAAAGAAAACACCAAGAAGAAAGAGAACTATGAGTCCCTTCTTCCTCCAAGGGAAGGCTCTTGGACCCCCACAAATAATCTCTTCTTACAACTTTGAATGAAAATGGTGAAAGAATTCTTTGCTAATCCACTCAAGGGGTGAGATGGATTGCCCAATGTAATGGTGCTAGTATACTCTTGATGAGAATAGAGGATTCATCAAGAGAATAGTAGCAGCATAACTTTGCTATTGAAATTCCTTGAAAAATGAAGTGCACCCATGGTCTTTTTATAGCACCTCTTTGAGGCATTATGCAACCAGCTTGTAGTGTGGAAAGAGGCTAATTAGGGAATTTTTAGGGTCTTTGACCAGCCACCCTGTCGGATCCAGTCCATATTTGAGTGTCAAATCAACTTGGAAGTTGAACCAGAAGTGGGTGGCAGGCCGACCACTCTCATAAATGTGTCATTCTCACATGTGTGTGGATTTTTGCGACCACAGTCGCGCATCGGGTGCATGTGCGCTTTTCCTGCGTTTTTGTTTTGCGCATGTGCGCGCGTACCCTATGTAGTCATAGCACACTTTAATTTTGTCACTGGTTGTATAGTTTTTGACCCTTTGGAAATGATTTTGTGGTAATTTTTGTCCATGGGTGACCTCATAACTGTTTGACGATGTTGAATTCTTCAAACCATTTGCGGACAAAATTTCAGTGATAACACAAAGTTTTGAATCATACCTTCCCAATCTGTAGTGACAAGGCGCATCTCCACTTGAAGGTACCAGTTGATAGGGGTCGTGTCCAGTGTGTTAATGAATCTGTGCACCCATTGTTCTCGAGGAATGTCACTCTAGGCCTCTTCACAGCTTTTCATGTGGTCCTTTGGGCAACTTCGACCGTTATATATTACTTCGCAACTTACTTCTTGTGTTGAAAACCGTGTTGTCAACAAGGTTCGGCATTGGGTCCAGTCTGTGATATTTATTTTATGTGTCCCACACCATATTGTTGGTGTGGCTTTCAGGGCCTCATCCATTGCCAACAATCTCTGTTGTATTGGTACACTTGTTTCAAAATCTGATAGGAAGGCTTATAAAGGGTTCAGACCATCAAATGTGGGTAAGTTACTCAATGTTGTGTTGATCCAGCGAACTTATCTAGTTAATCTAGCACATCTTCTGGTAGATACTTCATACATCTGGTTCTACCAGTTCTCTAGTGCTTCTTATGAATCTGATGAGCACGTACTGTCACTTCGCCAGCTTAGATTCCCATCGGTTGTAGGGTTGATGTAATCTTGTTGTCTGGCTGTTAGTTTGTAGATGTTTTCCAATTCGTATGTGTGATATTCTTCTTTGGAGGGCTCTATGTATCTTGGACCTTCATTTGGATCTAAGGGTGCAATGACCCTAAGTCTATCTCTTTAAAATGTCATACGTCTTTTCTTCAAATCAACAACAGTGGAATTGTTGAAGGCCCAATCAATTCCTAGTAATGCAGGGTAAGGGCAGGGATCATCAACAATTTCAATTACCTCAAAATCTGAAAAGGTTCTAACTCTGTCGATTTCCATAGGGACATGCTCCAATCATCTGAATGGACTGATAGCTTGTTGATTATCCATCCTAAGTATAATAGGGGAATAGATCAACCTCGGTTTTCCAATTATTTCCCAATATTGCTTCGTCATGACATTGACCTCCGACCCTAATTCGAGGACCACATAGTCTATATCATACTCTCCTATTTGAGGATTCAAATGTAATTCTTTATTTTTCCTTCTCTTCTTACCAATTTGGTGTACTTCCCTATTAAGTAAGGGGTCTATCTTCCCTATCTCATACTGCCTGATTAAGTTTTGTAGTTCTTGCACAACATTCTCATCCTGAATTAACTTAATACAAGTGTATAAAAATTCAATGAGCTTACTAACCTCTTTTCCTCCTTTTGGTGAAGCCGACTGATCAAATTCCAGAGGCATCCCATATTTTCTGATTTTTGGTCGTGTTTTGGAGGAAGAACCTTGATCTGCTTTGAACTCTTGCCTTTCTTCCTCAAAGTTTTTCCTTTCTTTCTTCGCATCAAAATTTTGGGTCTTCTCTGCATCTTTCCTAATGCCTGAGTCTTCGGTGATATTTCCTTGGGTGATTCTATCCGCTCCTGTGGTAGCACCTCCTCGAGTAATAACAACGAATCTAGGGACTTCTCTGCAAGGTTCAGCATAGATCAATTGCACTTGTGGTTTCTGATGGGGTCCTCATCTTTCCTGAATCTTGGATGGCAGCACAGGGAAGTCCTCGATGACGTGCTCGAAGGAGTTTCAATAACTGCAAGTGCTACAAGGGTTCTGACAATCCCTTGCTAGATGTCCTAGCTTTGTGTAGTTATAGCAGATTATTTTTCCTCGACCTCAGCCCATTCCTCATCCTCGTCCTCTTCCTCTATATCCACCACGAGGATTGAAGTTTCCTCTTCTTAGGGAGTTATATTTCGCATTGTTTTCTTATTGATGTACTTCACCTTGGATCTTGTATATGTATCTTGATCTTTCATGCATGAGATCATAATATCTGCAATCTCTATCGTCATGTCCTATTGATCTACAGAATGTGCAATACACATTTTTGGGTGTCGGAACATATTTATGCATGTAATAGCACTCACTATGGCGATGTCGATTTCTACATACTTCACACCAAGGTAAGGTGACTTGCTTCAAGGGGCTCGGAGCTCCATAAGCCAAGTATTCATTGAATAGAAGGTAGTGTTCCTTGTCATGACCTTCTGATCTGCATCTGACACACCAGATGTCTTATCTTTTGTCTTTTCCCTTGTCTTTCTTCATGTCTTCGACCTGTAGGGAAAAACTAGTTAGATTACTCAATATCTAACTCATACGCGAGATGGATTATCCCATAGGGGTTGATTCAAGCTTCATGGAAATATCCAATTCTTCTGCCTGTGAAGAAATCTTATGTTGCATCAGGGGGACTCCGATATGTGGTAAGAGAGCAGCGATGAACCATTCTTTGTTCTGCTCATCCAGGTTATTAAAGGCCAATCTTCCTGTGAGGGTCTTGAATCTCTGATCAAACTCCCAAACAGGTTTGACTACCTTTTGCTTGATCTCTTTCAGCTTTGTAATACATTGGGACTCTGACTTAGGTTTCTTAAACTCTGCAATCAGTGCGTTCTTGATCTCATTCAATGGCTTAGCCTATGCAAGTCCTTGGACAACCTTCATGTACCAACTCAACGCGCGGTCTCTCAGTGTAGTGCTAAACTGGCTTCTTTTAACAGCTTCGTCGGTAATATTTTTAATGTTCCATACGGCCTCACACAGGAACCAATGTTGATCAATATCTTCAGATCCATCTCCTCTAAAGATAGGGAGCCTCATCTCATCTGCCATGGAGTTTCCTAGGTTACCTGTCTGAGTGGATGTTGAGCTGCTAGTAATAGGGATCTATGGACTCTGGTGATTTGGAATGTTCTGATTACTTAGTGTTTTTGAAACAACAGGAGGATTGATATTAATTACTTCAGTATCCTGTGCAGTTCCTAAGGTTTTTGGCTCGTTTCGGCGAAGTTCTTCAACTACTTATTCCTCTAGCCCCACAGGTTTTGAATGTTCTTCGTCTATCATATCTACCTCTTCTCCACTGTAGCAACCCTCTTCCCTGTATTTTTGCTTAAAGAGGTTCTCAACGTGAACCCCTCGAAATAATATTCCACTGTGCATATATCCCGCTTCTGTGTCCCTGTCGCTGTCCATATTTTTGAACATTAGCCTTTTCAAATCTTCTCAATCTACTGTATCTTCAAGATGTTCTTCTCATGCAACATCTTGAGTCTCAACTTCAGGACTTGTAAAACTTTTCCTATGGGTCCTTTAAAGAAATATCTTTTATCTTGGTTGTATGACTCTACTCTGTCAACAACAAACTCAGTGATATACCCTCCAATGGTATTATCAAACTAGTGATCTACTGCCATGAATACAACATTATCACCCCTTTTAACCTTCTAGATCAACGTCGATGTCCAAACT
The DNA here is from genome assembly GCA_009831015.1 of Picea engelmannii. Lineage (NCBI taxonomy): Eukaryota > Viridiplantae > Streptophyta > Pinopsida > Pinales > Pinaceae > Picea > Picea engelmannii. Next base: position 48,336 of record ML859820.1, read on the forward strand.
ACAGGAGACCTAGGTATCTGCTAACCTAGATAACCACTCATGTAGCTCTTGATGGATCCCTCCAAAGAATATCTCGTGAATGTCGGTAAAGATATATTTCTCCAACCAATCTTATGTACTAATATTAGGGTTCTTGTTCTGGGCTTCAGCGAAGTCCTTCTCTTGGTCTTCTATCCACTTTTGAATCTATATCTTCGATGGGAACCACCTTGACATTCCCTCATGAAGATTCTCATCCTAGAAATGGAACCATTTGTTGGCACAGGGGTAGACCCAGGGTTCAGCTCCAAGAGCGCACCAACAAGCCCTAACTACTGGCCCTTTCGGAAGCACATGCAAAGAAGATGCAGTCTCACCTAAAGCAGCTATGAGGGGGTTCTAGGAAAGAGATGTCTACAACCAGGGGAATATCAAGTGGATCTATTACAACAACAATACATCATGCATCTATCATTCAGCTAGATAGATCTATCCTTCACAACTATAGATTTGATCTAATACAATAAGGCAGGTAACAATACAACAACGACAGAGATCAAAGCATCAATCACACACAGAACAACAGATGTACGTGGTTCACCCTCTCTCTAGGCCTATGTCCACAGAACTATGCTTATGATTCATTAAGGTCAAGCATACAGTTCTTATATGTTCTCTAAGCTAGCGTATTCTCTTTCTTCTCTCTCTTTCTCTCCTCTTCCTGCACACCCAGCTGCAAGACTTGACCTTCACACATAGCAGAATATCTTACAATACCAAAAGGATTCCTCTCTCTCATCACTTCTCTCTCTTAATACCATGATCCCTCATGCAATACTATATCTAGATCAACAACAATATTGTACTGCAGAATTACCAACCGAACCTAGGCCCTTTAGACCTCTATTTATACATTACAACACCTCACCGACAGCCTTAGGCTGAAACCTAGGTGCCAAAACCCTAAAATACCAAAACCCTAGGTGTCTAAAACCCTAGGTCAACTTGACCCACTTTTTCCGGGCTTCACCAGCCTATCTTTCCTTCCTTCTCGCGCGGTGCTCCAAAGCATCCAATGGTGGCTTTTTCCACTTGTTGAGTTGTCCACGATCCATAATCCTTATTGATCTGTCATACTTGATCTCCTCATCCAATGGCTTGCATTTCCTTGCTTCACTCCATAATTTCTTCTATTTTTCTTACTTCGACCCAGTGACAGTCACTGTGTCTCCCACGAAGTTCAATTTTCACCTTTTCTCCCTTGTTCTTCTCTTCCTTCCATAACGAAGGGCCAACACAATTATTTATAAGTCATGATGAAAATATCCTGGATCATGTTGGTATCAAAGCAGTCGTATTTGACTTGAATTGTTGAGTGTGAATTCTTACTAGGGCCAAGCATAAACATGGTGAAGTAAATATTAATACTTTCAATCTCGAAGTTGTTCATGTATCCAGAAGGAAGAAAATGGCAGAAGAGGACAAGCATGATGAACAAGATAAAAACTTTCACATGGTCTTTTATCGCATGTCAGAAATGGTTGAACGAATGTATGGAGATTACGAGAAGAGGATGAAGAATAGAGGGAATAAAAATGAATCACATGAAGATGATGATGCTTCGGTAAACCAAGGGGATGGAGGAGATCCTCTTGAGCCTCCATCTTCACCTTCGATTTCTAGTTCTTCTTCCTCTGAGCATTCTCATCATTCTGATCATTCTAGCCATAAAGCCTCTTTTAAGAAACCATTATTAAAGCTTGATGTAAAATTTTCTTTACCTATATTTAATGGAGATACTAATCCAGAAAAGATATATAATTGGATCTGACAGGTTGAAGTGTATTTTTGTGTCTAGCATATTGATGAAAAGGAGGTTAAAGTACAACTAGCTTCTCTTCGGTTGGAAGGCATCGCTCTTGTATGGTGGGAGAGAAATATTCAAGACAAAAGTAATTGTGGTAATCTTCTTTCATCATGTTCATAATTTAAATCAGTGATAAGGAAGCAATTTTATCCGTTAGGGTATTTACATAAAGCAATGATGGAATGGAAAACTTTAAGGCAAAGTAAAGGTCAAACTACAAAGTTTCACAGATGAATTTAGGAAGAAAGCTCTTGTATTGAACATTCCTTTGGATTCTTATGAAACTTTAATGAAGTATATTGGTGCACTTCACATTTATATTCCTCGTGCTTTGCTCTTGTTTAACCCCACTAGTCTTGACAAAGTTTTTGTGCAAGCCACTCACCTCGAGAACAAGGGGAAACATGTTCAAGAAGATCCCACAAAGAAACCTTCCAATTTCCCACAAAATACTTTTAAGAAGTTTAAAAGGAAGGAAAAGAAGACCTCTATAGTGATGAGAGAAGGAGGAAAACCATCTTGTACTCATTGCAAGAAGAGAGGTCATGATGAAAAACACTATTGGAAACTGCATCCAGAAAAGAAATCGAAACAGTTTGGTGGAAAGGGAAAGACAAAGATTGTTGCTACAGTGCAACAAGATCTTGGTTCTGATTCAAGAGATGAAGGAAAGATCACAGCGGTTGGATTACAAGGTAAAGATTCTCTTCATGCTAGTTCTAGTTCCAATGATGAATCTCATGTTCACGAAAGAAAGAGGAATGAGTTATTTCATATAAGAGTTGTATCTAAACATACTAATATAGATAAATTATTTGATCTGGGTTCCCGAGTAAACTTAATATTTGAAGCACTTGTCAATAAAATGGGTCTTGAAATGAAACCACATCTGAAGCCTTATCATCTTGGTTGGGTATGTGATAAAGAAAAACTTAATGTCACTAGAGAATGTAGGATCAAATTTGTTATTTCTTCAAAGTTGATTGATGAAGTAGACTTGGATGGTGTACCACTTGATATATGTGGAATAGTGTTGGGAAGTCCTCATCTTTATGATAGAAAAGAAGTCTTCTTTTGTCATGAGAAAAAATACCACCTTACTAAAGGGGGAGTGGAATATATTGTTACAGTTCACAGCATGAGGTTAAATACAACACTTGTTAGTGCAGGGAAAATGAAAATACTCATAAACACTAATAAGAGATATGTACTCATGTTAATCAAAGAGAAATATGTTGGAACATCCCACACTTTCCAAGGGTGTGATCCATCTCATAAAAATAAATTAATTGATATTGTTTCTAAGTATGATGATATTTTTCAGGAACCAGAAGGATTACCCCCTAAGAGGGAAATTCAACATGAGATACATATTCAGTAGGATTCTCCCCTTCCTAATGTGGGCATGTATAGGATGTCAGTTGTGGAGATGGCAGAGATCAAGAAGAAGGTACAAGGCTTATTGGATCAAGGGGTCATCAATCCTAGTTCATTTCCTTTGTATCTTTGATCATGATGGTGCCAAAGAAAGATGGCACATGGTGAATGAGTGTCAATTATCGGGCTTTAAATAAAATCATGGTGAAAAATCGATACCCTCTTCCTCGTATAGATGATTTACTTGATCAATTGAAGAATGTAATTTATTTCACTAAGTTGGATTTGTGCAGTGGATATCGTCAAATCAGGGTCACAAAACAGGATGCATGGAAAACTTCCTTTAAAACCAAACAGGGATTGTTTGAGTGGTTGGTTATGTCGTTTGGGATTTGTAATTCTCTGGCAACTTTCCTGCGTGTGATTAATGATGTAGTCAGGACTTTCCTATTTGAATTTTTTATTGTATATTTAGATGACATTTTTGTTTTTAGCAGGACTTGGGATGAGCATGTGAGGCATGTAAAGCAAGTATTGGATACTTTGCAAAGGGAAAATTTATATGTAAAATTATCTAAATGTGAATTTGGCAAGACTGCACTTGTGTACTTAGGTCATATTGTAGGAGGAGGACAATTAAAAATTGGTCCTTCCAAAATTGATGTAATTGTAAAATGGCCTAAGCCAAAGAGTGTAACCGAAGTCCGAATATTCTTAGGTGTAGTCCAGTATTGGAGGAGATTCATTCCCAACTTATCCTTTATAGCAGGTCCTTTGCATGGCTTAACCAGTGTCAAGAACACTTTTCAGTGGGAAGGAAAGAAACAAAAAGTTTTCAATATTTTGAAGGAGAAGATCAATACCACACCAGTATTATCACTGTTGAATCTTCAACATCCTTTTGAGATCGAGACATATTCCAGTGGATACGCCATGGGTGAAGTATTGATGCAATATCGTAAGCCTATATGTTACCACTCTAAAACTTTTAACCAATTTGTTGTTAATTATCCTACATATGATAAAGATTTGTATGCATTAGTCCAGAGCGTAAAGAAATGGAAGTACTACTTGTTAGGGAAGGAAACAATCATACATACATATCATCAACCCTTACAATATCTTCAAGAATAGACCAAATTGCAACAATCTCGACACTATAGGTGGATGGGTTTTCTACAACAATTTCATTTGGTAATAAAGTACAAAAAAGGTACAAGTAACAAGGTATATGATATGCTTTCTAGACCTCCTATTGTTGCTTCTATTATTTTGAAGAATACTTCTTTATCTCATGATAGCTATGTAGAACAATATTCCATCGATGAATATTTTAAAGAAGTATATGTGAAGCTAACCCTTGGTGCACAAATATAGAACTATTGTCTGTAGGGAAAACTACTCTACCATCTCGGAAAGCTATGTATTCCTACAAGTGAACGAGTCCATGTAATACAAGAAGATAACACTTCTCTTGTGTCTAGGCATTTTTGGATAGGAAAAACTATGGCTCATTTGCAGAGGTTTTTTTACTGCCTCAAATGAAAGAAATTGTAACTAAATATGTAAAGGGGTGTGTGATGTGTTCTACTTGTAAGCCCACTAATAGAAAACTGGGGCTATACTCACCACTTCCTGTTCCATCCCATCCATGGGAAAGTGTATCCATGGATTTTGTAGGGGGGTTACCAATGACCAAAGGGGGTCATGATTATTTGTATGTGTAGTGGATAGGTTCAGAAAGATGTGTATCTTGATGCCATGTAAAAATCATATCACTGTTGAGCATACTGCTAATATCTTCTTTCATCATGTTTGGGTTCACTTTGGATTACCCACATCCATCATCTCTAATCTAGATACTCGATTCCTTGGGGACTTTTGGACTAGATTGTGGAGAATGATGGACACAAAATTGAAGAGGAGAATTGATTTCCATCCACAGACCGATGAACAGACAGAAGTGGTAAACCGAACAATGGTACTTTTGCTTCGAGGCTACTGCAGCAAGCATCCCAAGTTATGGGATGAACAGATGCCCTATGTACAACATGCGTACAACCGAGATTTACATTCATCCACTCAGAGTTCACCTTTTGAGACATGTTTTGGGTACCTACCAAAGGTTCCTTTGGACTTGATGTATGGGATATATGTCGATGTGAATGAAGAACGAACAAAGGACAGAGCCCGCAATTTCATCCAGAGGATCCAGCAGATACACAAGGCAGTCAGGGAATAGTTGGAGAAACTTCAAGCACAGTATAAAGCTCGGCATGAAAAGCATAGGGTTGATCATCAGTTCCAAGTTGGAGACCGAGTATGGCTTCACATCAGCAAAGAGAGATTGAAGGGTGAAGGAAAGAAACTCAAGCCCATTCATTATGGACCCTTCACTATCTTGGAGAAACGTGGTACCAATGCTTTTCGTCTGGATCTTCCACCTTATATGCAGATTTACTCAGTTGTGAACGTTGAGAACTTGAAATGTTTTTAGCCTCCCATGATCATGGATAGAGATAAGGAAGTTGCAATACCTTTAGTTGATGAATTTGCACCTGAGTACTTGGATGAGCTACAATAAGATATCATCGTGGATAGGAGGAAGAGGACTTCACGCAAGGGTGATGTTGATTATCTTCGAGTAGGATTAAAAGGAACAAATCCAAGCAAGGAAAAGTGGATCAAAAGGAAAACGTGAGGGGACTCTTCCCTCACTTAACAGTTGATTGATGAAATCTTTTGGTGGTACAAAAATATCTCAGTGGGAAGGCGTGATCAAAAAAGGATCCAGAGAAATCTAAGAATAACTCAGAACTCACGGAGGCAACTCAGAATGCTTAGAGTGGCTCCAATAGATAGAGAAAGGGAAAAAATTAACATTCCCAAAATTCATTGAAAATAGAATGATCGTGAAGAGAACGTTGAAATATTTCTAACGGACCAAACGGCTTGTCAAACGGAGTTATGGATTGAAATATATTTGTGTTCAAAGTTTGGTCAACCTAGCCCAACCAGCAGGGGATGAGTCAACATCCATACTACTGACATCATCATCCATACAACGCATGTGGAAGAGAAGGGAAGTGACATGTGTTATTTTGATTTCAACATGATGACATGGTAGCACCCGAGGTTGTCACATGTCACCTGGTTATTGGATTTTCGAACAAATCTGTGGACCAATTGTATCGTTCCATGTGGCAGTCCATACATTCCATATGGCTGATGTGGCATGCTGAATTGGCACTGACATGGTGTGATGACTTGGCATGGGGCAGGGTGTTCCAATGAGAGGCTTCCATGTGGCCCAATCAGGGGTTGCCACATGAACGAATTATGAAAATGAAAATTGGCGGGTCCGCCAAATCTAGCAGACCACGCCAACTTTGGAAACAAGTTGAAAGAGGTTCTAGTGACACCACTAAAGTTAGCGGGTGCCACTTGGTACATCCTCCCACATTTAATATTAAAAAGGTGCATTCCACCCAGCTACGGGGAGGAGGCACAGACTGTACGACCTATGGGCATGAATTTCGAGGTGGTACAGTCATTATTATAGGTTTCAAAGGGAACAGAAATCGAGACAGAATTCTTCTTGGGCCTGGGAGTGCTAGAGTCAGATCGAGGTGTGGAGACAGTCAGTTTTGGGTAATTCGACGCCATGAATTCAGTGGTGTTTTTTGTTTTTTGATCTGAGCATTATTTATGCAGCTTGATTTCAGAATGAGGTATACTTATGTATTTTACCAAATTGTTTTGGTGAGTTAATGAAAGAGCCTACCCATTTGAGAGCAGGACCCGGAGACATAGTCCACCAGGGACCAACTCCGTTATCAATTTTTTGTGTTCGGATCTGATGCTTATGTCTCTTCATTTTGTGTTTTCCCTTATTTAATGGTGCACTTTAATTTGTGCTCATTTAGTGAAATTCTTTATAAGTGAGGATGAAAAGATCCTGAATCAGGTGCTATCAGAGTTTTCTCATCAGTGTTTCTCATAATGCGAACTTCTCATTAGTCTTAATCATAACCGGTGAAATCCAATTGTGAAGTATTCTAACCGGAACCTAAGGTTCGTATCCCATCCTTCCACTTTCTTTGACCTTTCAATGGTCGTAATTTCTTTGTCCGCAATCAAATGGTTGTCGCTACTTCTCTTGGATTTGAGGATCAACTTTCCTCGTTAGATATGGACTCCCCAGATTGACAGCTCTCGGAGTTTCAGGACACTAAAACTCCAACACCATCTACACGATCTATGGTCCTCGAAGACTCAGACCCTGATCTCCAACAATGATCCACTAATCCTCGACCAATAGTCAGGATTAAATCTTTGGGATACCACACAATTCCCGACTGACGGTTGTGATGAGACCTAGATATCCTCGTACTTATTTGGTCACAATGACTAATCCATCGATCATGAATTAATCTTGCATTGAGATCTACGGTCCATGCTCTTTCAACATAGTGGAGTTTTAACACTTGGCCATTGTGCTTAATATTCGGTCGAGAATGCTCCTGAAATATATCAATGGTGAGCGTTTATTTGCGACTTATGGGAGTCCTTCAAAACGGAAGTTGATATAAGGAAAAAGGAATATTATTTGATTCCTTTGCTTCGGAGTAAAATAAAAGGGTGAATTTTTTCAATCTAACAGGAACGGCTCTGAGAGGGAATATTCTTCTATATGCATGGTTGATGTGGACCCATAGTATGTGTGCCATGTGTCACGCTGATTTGTGACTTTCATAGACCTTATGTTGCATATGAATTTTGAAACTTATCACCATATGATTGGGCCACGTGTCCTTGCTTATGTGGTCCTATTGTAATGTGTCACATCCTAGTTCAAAAGGAATATTCTTCAATACTTTGTCTTCAGAGCGATGCCACTTCCACATTCTTCAGCTCTCCAAAGAGATGGTATCGAATGGAATATTCTTCAATTCTTTGTCTTCAAAGCAATGCCACTTCCAAATTCTTCAGCTCTCCGAACATATGGTATCAAAGAGGAATATTCTTTTTTTATACTTCAATTTTGGAGTGGGACTCCAAATACCTTCCTCTTAACACCAATCAATAGTCACCACATTTTACCTTTCTAAATAGGGTTTTGAAAAGGAATATTATGTTTCGATACTCCGATTTTAGAGTGTTAAAGAAACTCCTTTCCATTGGACTCTGAATAGCTTCCTATGAACACCAATCAATAATCACCATGTGTTACCTACAGATTCATCAATCAAGATCACTCTGATTTAATCTCTATCGTTTTTCTAGTCCTACTTCTGGTCACGATTACTTGAAGTCCTCCACCATTCTTCTAGTCCTGCTTCAGGCCCACTCTTCCTTTATATGGTGTGCTCCTTCTCAACCCTGAACGATTAGATGGTTTCCAATAAATATCCAACGGTTGAGAGCTTACTTGAATTTCCTCCTCGAAATCTGACAACTCTTATTTAATCCCTTCTCGATTTATGATTATGGATTGATCCAACTGTCCATAATGCTACTACTCTAGATCTGATGGTTGAGATTTAATCCCTCCCAAACTCTGACTTCACCTCAATCTAATTGTTGACATATTTTTCGACTGTAACAGAGTTTCCTTACAATTCTTGAAGGGTTTTAGTGATCTTCTTTCTAATCTGTACATCACTATTTCTCCTGATATTTTTAACAACTTGTTTTTTGCATTCTTTTATGTAATGATCTTCAGTCACTACCCTTCCTTAATTCCTTGTTCTTTTTACTCCTTCTATACATGGATTCTCTGGATTCTACCTCTCCTGAGGTTTAGGAACATAGCTCACTATTGATCCTATCGTGATCAACAGTGATCACGAATTTATTCTTCCCCAAGGTTATATTCCTCTGCCCCAAGTTGGTCTTCCTTTTTCTCTGATTATTGTACATGTTTGATTCATGTTTCCATCAATGACAATACACAATCAATAATGCCAACAATCTCTCCATTTGGCATTGAGGGAAACATATCTGTAAAACAAATACTTTTTCTCCCCCTATCATTGATCACATTTTCAAGTTGGAGGATTGAACTTTTACTTATACCAAATACTAATACCAAATTTGTTTTACTATTTTTCTCCCCTTTTGAAAACAATGACAAAGAGTTAAACTTTTATTGCTTTTCTCCCCCTATGAATGTGACAGTTGTTATCTCAATCTCTTGGGATTTTGTGTTCAAATAGGTAGTCTTATTGATACCATTTTTTTGTAATTATCAATTCTTTTAAACGTAATCCAATGAATTCCTCATTTCATGACCAAGTTAAATACTCCCCCTGAGTTTATACTATTTCATAGGGTTTTAATGTCTTCTCCTTTGTCCTAAAGCACAAGGGTGTGAATCTTACTGATATTCTTGATCTATTTCTTTATTATTATTCATATTCTGATCTTTCACAGGAATATCATTGATTGATACCAACTAATTTAATTTCCATTCTTCAACCAATTTAATATCGTATTCACAGTCCTTCGACTCTGTAGAAACTAACTTCAACTTTTGTTCCCAAGAAATAAGATTAAATTGGTTCTTTCATCTATTGTTTGTACTGCTTCCTCAAATACTTAAAACACGCTTTATTTTGTCATGATATCTAGGCTATAATCCTCTTCTAACCAGACTGACACACTCCATATTATTAATCATGTTTTCCCTTCCTTCTTTAAAGAGTGTACCAAGATTTATACAAATGTTTGTTCAAGAACTACCTTTACTTCCTTCCGACTGCTTCCAATTTCTTCATTATGCTAGTCCTCTTTACAAGTTTTTCATTTTTTTGGAAATACCTCGTTGGGTTTAGATCATACCATAATTTAGTAGTATTTTGTAGTACTTACACCAAATCATGCTGTAAAAAATCCTTCCTCCTTCCTTTTATTCATATTTTCCATTGAGGGAAAATTTAGTAGTTCATGAAAATAACATTGGAAAACTTCCAATATTTTCATTGCTCAATTCTTCTTATTCATATTCTATTGAAGATTCATCATTATCATCACTGTTATGTGTAAGTGAAACTTCTTCATTTTCTTCTTTGGGATTTTTTTTTGCATTTTTATTTCATTGGTTAAAGTACTCTTGATCTTCATGATATCGCTAGGATCTGCTATTGTGTCATATTCTTCTTTAGGAAATGTCATTTCCTGAGTTTGATCAATTTCGTATTCAAACCTCTGAATTTCACATTCCTTATTAGGAACTTCACCCATCATGCTCTTGTTATCAATTTCTTCATTTTCAGGTGCCAAATAATCTTTCTTGCTTTCTATTTCATATTTTTCTTCTCCATACCTTTTCATGAGATATTTTGTTTGTTGGATCTTTCTTTTCTAAATTTATCCTTTGATATTTTTCATTTCTTCTTTTCTTCCAACCTTCATTATATTTTCTTCCTTACTTGTATGAATTATTTCTCATGGATTGAATTCTTGATTTTTTTCATTTTTGGGATTTGTGACCAAACCTATCATAGTTGTAACATCTCATTGTATGACAAAACTTTGTTGTGTGGCCAACATAATTGCATCTCCAACATATCATTAAGTTATTGGACCTTCTTGAATTTTTATTTTCAAGACTCTTGCATTCCAATTGTTTGTGACCAAAGTTATTACAAGAAAAGAAATAATCATTGAAGGTGTTTCCATACTTGCGTCTATTGTGACATGAGAAGTCTGTCTTTTGATATGTTTCTTTTTTTTGTCTTTTATAGCTTCCTTCCTTGACAAAGTTCATGGTTTATTTTAGGTTTCTGATTGTACCTTTTTCTTTTGAGGAGTATGATCCTTTATCATGTTTTTGAGTGGTGCTCCATTTTCCACCTTCTTTCTTATTGTATCCAAGACCAGTTTTGTCATCAGTTGGTCTTTGACTGTTCCAGATCCTATCTAGGATAGTTGAGCTATTCTGGAATTTGAAAATTGCTTTTGTATTTTCATTATTCTTTTTGAGGTTGATAACTTCCATTTCTAACATGTGACATGTTTCTTCCTTTTTACTCAACTGAATCTTCAAGGCTTCTTATTTTTCCTAACTTCTTCAATTTGAGTCATTAGTTTGATAACCATGTCTTCTGTATCATCCAATACTTCTATGTAGTTATCGGTTTTCTCATATTTCTTTGATTCTTCTATATATATTGTTAGATAAAAAACTTCATTCTTCAATCTTTTGATTTCTTCCTTTTTTTCTAGCTGAATCCTTTTGAGGTTGATGGCTTCCAATTCCAACAAGTGACATGATTCTTCCTTTTTAGTTAATTGGATCTTTTGTGCTTATTATTTTTTCTTAGCTTCTTCAATTTGAGTTATTATATATGCATTAGTACTTTCATTTATCTTTTTGATGTTAATAATTTCTAATTCCAACATGTAACATGATTCTTCCTTTTTAGTTAATTAGATATTTTGGGTTTCTTCATTTTTCTTAGCTTATTCATGTTGGAGTTACTACACACACCTAGGATTTCTTTTTACTAAGGTTTTTCCTTGTTTATTAGTCACAATTAGTCATTATCCAGTCTCCTATATTTTAGGGGAGAATATTCTCTTTCAGTTGACACTTCAGTTTGACTAGTTGAGTTGAGTTTAGGTGTTGCATTGATTTTATCACCATGCAACATTGGGATCATCACCATGATAATTCGACCTTTCCTTGGGATCATCACCAGAATGGTGCATTACCCTTGATTCCCTGAGTTAACTCCTCACTACTCTCTATTCATTCAGTTAACTAAAGACTAGTTGACTAGTTAACTCAACTAGGTGGCAGTTCACTCTCGTAACTGCCTGAGAGACTAGACTAGGTGGCAGTTCACTCTCATAACTATTGGTGTGTGTCCAGATCACTCTAGACCACCACTATGGTGCATTTTTTCTCTTCCAGTGCACACTCATTGATTTATACAGAGTATATCATGTGTAAATTATTCATTATTCAAACGGTTAATGAGAATTATTTCATTCTTTCTCTTCGTCTTCATCTTTCTCCAATTCTCTCTTCAAATGTGTGTATTATTGTTTAGATAGATATATTTTGTGCAGGTTCAACACATTTACATGGTATCATAGCCAGCAGACTGCCAAGAAAAAGATACACCAAAAAATTTTGCAGGTACAAAAGATTGAAGACACCGGAAAGATGGATTTCCAAAAAGAATTCATTCTTACACCTTACAACTATTTTTCATGGAAGGAGAAAATAGACATACATCTTTGAGCCAGAGGGTTGTACAAGTTAACCTTGAATATATATACAGAACCGACATAAGCCATATAAAAATCCAATTACTTAAATCGCATGGATGAGGCACTCGAAACAATTTGCAGTCTTATTTCTCCCAATCTCCTTTTTCACATATCTTCCTGTAAGACTCCCAATGAAGCCTGTACCACATTGGAAGGGCTCTTTGGAAAACAAAATGATATGAGGGGACACATGTTGGAGTTGGATCTTCTCACATTGGATCCAAAAATCTTCGATAATATCCAAGATTTCTTTACAAAATTCAAGGATTTACTGTCGCAACTCAAAGCTTGCAGGGTTGATAAATCGAAGGAGGAGAAACAAATGGTTCTCACCATTCTCTCTAGGCTTGGTCCTGAATTATTTGTATTCGTATCCACATTCCATACTGTCATATTCACCTTTGAAGCCACCTGGAAGATGCCTTATCTTGAGGTCTTTATCGAATCCCTTACACAAGAGCAAACCAAGCTCAACAACATGGGCACAACCAAAGTCCCAAGGGCGCATGCACTCACTGTGCATGATGGAAGCTAAAAATATCATAAATCTAAAGATAAATATAAAAGGAAATCTCATGCACATATGAAGAGGGAAGGGTACACAAAACCTTTCACCGATGCCTCCAGATCCAAAGGAGAAAAGGGAAGAAAAGGGGAGAAATGCACGTACTGTCACAAAGGATTCCATTCAAAATCTGCATGCATGCAAAAGAAAATAGATATGATGTCTCAAATAATTCATCAAAACAACCTTGGATATTGAATCCCCAAGGGTGCCAAGAAGAAGAAGCCAGAAGATCTGAATTCCAAGAAAGGAAATTCTAGCCATGCCTTGATTTCCATCAACTCCTCTCCCGATGCTTGGATCGTTGATTCAGAAGCATCACATCACATGGTTGCATTAGAAGCAGTATATTATTCTTTGGATACATGCAAAGGTTATCCTATTCTAATGGGGGGAAACTCTTATGTCGAAGTCACTAGAAAAGGAAGGATTGAACTCACCAACAGAACCTTTGAGAACGTGTTGCATGTTCCCAAACTTTCTGTCAACCTTCTCTCCATGTATCAGATGACGAATTACGGCACTGGAAAGAAATTCATATTCACACCAAATTCTATGTACATATACGACATGAAAACCAACTCTAGGGTTTCTACCGGTGAGGTAAATCATCAGTCTAGATTGTATACATTTTCTGAATTCATTGAACTTGATTTTTCTTTACTGCTTACTCATGTTGATGAAAGTAGTAGGATATGGCATGAAAGTTTTGGACATTTTAATTTTAGATACATGCAACATCTTAGAAAGCACATATTGGTTGATGGTCTACCAGACATCCATTTCTCCAAGGGAGTATGTGAGGGATGTGTTCTCGGAAAACACCCTCAAGAGAAATTCGACAAAGGAAAGTCTCAACGAGCTTCCGCACCTTTAGATCTGATCCAAAATGACCTTATGGGTCTTTTTCCACATCCATCGATGAGAAAAGAGAGGTTTATTCTCATTTTTGTTGATGATTTCTCACGTTTTACATGGATCTACTTTCTCAAGAAAAAATCTGAGGTCTTTCAACACCTCAAAGATTTCAAAGCCTTGGTTGAGACACAGCCCGAAAAGAAAATAAAAGTCCTCCGAAATGATAACAGGGGGGAGTATGTAAATCATGAGATCCATGATATTTTGTTAAGAACCAAATATCAATATAGCATAGAAAAACCTCAGAATAAGTACTCAACGCCTTGAAAAAGATATAATTTCAGATAATAAGCCTCTTCGAGGGGG
>ML859821.1:14491-39409 GCA_009831015.1 Picea engelmannii
ACCACAAGAACCAGCTAGTGAGGCTATGACTGCCACACAAGAACCAGTCATCCCTCAACCAGAACCAACAATGGCCTCTGTCTTGCAAGAAAATGATTTTTTTAAGTCTGAACTAGAAGTATACAAGAAAGAACTAGCCATGGCAAAGGAAGCATATGAAAAGGAACGTAACTTGCACACCCTAGCTCGCATTGCAACCATGTCAGAGGAGACTAGAACAGAGAGCCCGTGTAAGGAATATATGTGCTGTCAGTGTGGAGATATATACTATCAAGTAGGTTACAAGGTAATCCAAATCCCAATGCCAGGAGCTCCCCCTACTTCTTCAAATTTTGCAGTCAAAGATGAAGAACCTGATGTCACACAAGAACCAGCTACAGCTGAAACACAAGAACCAGCAGGACCTCCCAAGCTTAAGGTTGAACCTTGCCCTGCAACAAATGTCAAGTTTGAAACCCCTGCTTTTGTTAACAAGGTTGTACAGACAACGCCTATTGAGGAATTTACACCTCCCAGCCAGATCAATATCCACACTTTTGTGGAACAATCTACTCAGACCTTACCTCACCCCACTACTTGCAACGCTAAAACACAGACTCAGTCGTGGGATGAGCAGGAAGTAATACAAAAATGGAAGAAAGAGTATGCTGCAACACAGGCCAAAAGCCTGCAAGAGCACAGACAAATCTGGATAAATCATACCTACTCAAATTGGGAAGCTTTAGAGCAGACACGGCAGGAAGCTCGTGCTCTGAAGAAACAGAACAAAGAGTTGAAAGGAAGATTGGCCCTGGTATTTGACCTGACACAAAAGCTATTGGCTACAAGGAAACCATCTAGCAACTACTCCTTGTTCCTTATGGAACGACTCACATGGTTTCAGATCAAATCAATCACAGAAGGCAGACCCCATGCAGTACTACACCCAACAGATTTTGTCAAAACCTTTATAGAAGCATCTACTAGGGATCAGCACCTCCTCTGTGAGGCATATTTTCATAACAAGGCCATCCCCGAGAACAGGCAGCTGAACCTTAATCCTCTTGTTGGGGACATCCAGATTCGGGCATTTACTTCCTTTCTCCACAATCAGATTATTTGGCAAGATGACTTCATGGCTGCCAAGAACAATGAAGACAACCACCTTCTATGGATAAGACTAGAACCACAGAATGCAACCACCTTTGTCATAGAATATTACCAGTTCTTAAAGAAACCAGGGATGACTAAACATGTCCAGCAGCTACAATCAACAGTGCTTCAGGATTGTCAGCACTTCACCAGATCCATAGAGATTGCTGCCCTCCAGGCAAATAACTTGTTTTGGCAGCAATCCACTAAGAAAAGACAGGAATACAATCCTTTCGGCCCTACTAACCTTGAGGTAGCAATCTCCAGGGTACCTAACTACATCCAGTGTGTTCAGCAATGTGCTGAAATCTAGATAGGGTACCGGTTTTATTTTCCTATCCTCAGGTTGCCAATAGAAAGATATCAAATTCATTATAAGCTGCCTAAGAAGACAGAAACAACAGCTTGGCAAAGGTTACAATGGGTCCAAGGGTTCAGAGCACTAATGGACAGTACCTCCCACATCTACTGCTTGAGTAACTTACACACTCAGAGTCGGTATTCAGACTCTGATTCAGAGTGAAGTTGCCTGAGGACATGAAACACCTTGAGTTGGGGGGGATGTTAGGACCACACAATGTACCTTTTTGCCCATACTTTTTGCCACCATTACACTCTTTTTCACTCACATTTAAACCCATATTATCACTTTATCTTATCCTTCCTAAGGTATACAACGTCTCTTCTCTTTACTATATGTTTAATCTGTTTTGCATAATATTTTACATTACTCTCGTACTTAACCATTGATTAGAAATGTATAAGTGCTGAAACAGTTCAAACTACAGATTAGCATTTGAGGCCTGTTGCTGAAACAACAAATCACAGAAGTTGTTACACAGTCCATGGTCGATGATGCTGAAACACAGAAGTTGTTACACAGTCCAGGGTCGACGATGCTGAAAAACAGAAGCTGTTACATAGCCCAGGACTGACGATGATGAAACACAAAGGAAGTCGTTACACAGTCTTTGGTCAACAACAACTCACACAGATTGAATACAACAGTTGCACCATGAGCCAAGCACCAACCATCGTTGCTACATGAGAATGTTGAAATAGTCAAGAGCACAAATCCCGTGGCTGAAACAGCCCACGATTTGCGGTGTCGAAACAGCATGCAGCAGCAACAAGAAACTGTCACTCCAGTCGTAACAGCAACACCTCATTCAGCACGTGTAATAGCATTATGTTGCGGGAGACTAGGATGTCCTATTCTGGTTTAGAAAGTCGATCTGACTAAGAATAGGACTCAGATATACACTTGTAATTTTTGGATCAATTATATCGAAGGGATTCCCTCCTTAAATAAGAGGAAATCATCATTCGAGGGGATCCAATTTTTGTACTAAGAAAGTTTCACAGAGAATGACGTACTTCATTTTCAGATTGTAATTTGATACATTGATAGATGAATAAAAGACTATTTTGAGCATCCTTCTCTAGCATCTTCGTCTCAGGGGAATCTTGTGAGAAGGGAGGGCCCACCTTCTTCACAAGATTCACCCATTAGTTTTATAGTGTGTTAGTGTGATCTATGTTTATGCTTTGATTAATTTTTGCTTTGTTGAAACACTACTGAACTTTGTCTTGTTAAGGATTTTGTTTTATTGAATGTTACATTGTTTTCATGAAGTTCATGCTTTGGTTAATTGTTAATCATTTTAATTAGCAATCTTGTGTGATGGATTTATGAAGTGTGCTAAGCAGAGACTGGTACTAAAGGTTCCTGCTTAAAGGAAGGAATTAAAGGGTCGTGTTCTCTGTTAGAAGTAGTCAGCTTTCAATTATTTTCATGAGTGTGCTAATCAGAGACTGGTACTAAAGGTTCCTGCTTAAAGGAAGGAATTAAGGGTCCTGTTTTCTGTTAGAAGTAGTCATCTTTCAATTATTTTCATGAGTGTGTTAATCAGAGACTGGTACTAAAGGTTCCTGCTTAAAGGAAGGAATTAAGGGTCATGTTCTCTGTTAGAAGTAGTCATCTTTCAATTATTTTCATGAGTGTACTAATCAGAGACTGGTGCTAAAGGTTCATGCTTAAAGGAAGGAATTAAGGGTTTTGTTCTCTGTTAGAATAGTTAAGCCTTCAATGCATTAATGAGTTCATGAAAGTGTGTTCATCAGAAACAAAGTGTTGAAGTTCCTGCTTGGGAATAGGGTCTTGTTCTCTGGTTACAGAATAGTTGTTCTTTTCTATTGCAGTTGTTATTTCAATGTAATCCAGGATTCTTTAGATTAATCATCTCTTCAAGCTCTGCAATAAGTAGTTTGTTTTTCTGTAATTCAAGCTAGGACTTCAGTTCATTCAAGGCAAGTGTGATTAATATAGTTTCCCTTACTACAACTCTAAGTTGCTTTTGGAATTGAGCATATATAGTGCGTGGTTACCTTTGAAATAAACAGACTTCCCTGGGTTGACAATTTATATAGCACTTGATTGTTTGAATTAATTAAGCAATTATAGTGACCAACAAGATATATGTCCCAGCTAGGTTGTAGACACCTGAGTCCTACAACCCTCCCTACCTCTACCTCGGGTGAGACTTCATATGCTTCACAGGTGTTGTTGAAAGGGTCGATAGTTAGGGTTTTTTTGGTGCATTGTTGAAGTGTTGAACCTTGGGTCTTCCCCTATGCCAACAAATGGTTCTGTTGTTGAGACCTGAAACTGTGATTACTGGGAACTAAATAAAAGAGAAAGATTTGTGCATAGATCTGTTGTTGTAGTGTGAAGTATTCTACTTCACTTGCGAAGCTCCGTGCTAAGAGAGAAGTCTGATCTGAAGAAAAAAAGGTAAGATCTTAAATCTTTGTGCTCTGATAAAGGTATGATAAGTGGAAATTTTTTCTTCGAAAGAATGAGTCTAGGTATGTTTGATATATTTTTTATTAGTCTAAAAACTAGGGCACATTTAGAAGAAAGAATTGATCGGAATAAATTTGATAGAAATAGAGAAAGATATGTTATTCCTATGCATAGAAAGAACTTCTGGAATAATAAGTGGATGCAGGAACCAAGAAAGATTTTTTGCAGATTGTAGGTTCAGCACTATGATCCCAGTGCACAGTACTGGAAAGGTTGGGGATCATTTAAAATAAAGAGAGGATTGACATTGTGTTATAACTATAGAAGATTGGGACATCTTACTAAGGAACGCCCTAGTACAGGTCCTACTTGTCTTTGTTGTAAAGCTACTGGTCACAAAGTTGAGGATTTCCCTATAATGCTTGATAAAGTTGAAAAGATGAACATGGGACAAGAAAACTATGAAGGTCAAAATACCAAGGATATGTTAGAAAATCAGAAAGAATCAGAAACTATTTTATTACAGATGAAAGAAACACTGAATGATCACAGAGACATCAGTTTACCAGAAATTTTAAAAGAGAAACAATGCATAGAAATGAGAATAGGAGAATTCAACATAGAATGTGTCTTGGATGAGGAAACATGGGTGAATATCATTCCAGAAAGCACTTGGGAAATATTGGGAAAGCCTGCTATGGCTCCTTCATTGGGAAGGATAGGATTTTTTAAAGGAAATATGATAACCCTGTGTGGAAGAATTACTAATGTACCTATGATTGCTCATGACACATCGACTGAAGAAGAATTTGAAGTCATTAATTTTGTAGATAACAACACCCCTTTTTCAATTTTGTTAGGAAATAATTGGATTGATAAGGACCAGACCAGAAGGAAAGCAAAGAAGAAATCTACAGAACAGAAAAAGAAAGAATTAATGGACTTCATAGCTAGAAATATCGAGAGACTAATGCAAGAACAAGAGGATAAGTCGAAGAAAAATAGGGCCAGAGAATTATTTGTCGAAGTTGAAAGAACACAAGAAGGCTTAAAGAACCTGTCCATGCAGGAAAGAAGTGCATTCAACCTAAAAATAGTAAGAGAAGAGGTATTACCTTTGAACCCTTTAGAAGACCCTTACTAGTGTGAAGTTACTATGCTAAGGGAAGATAAGAATAAGAATGGAAAGAGGAATGTGGAGCCTCAAATCACAAGAAATAAGGCCAAAAATATAAGTAAGAAGAAAGAAAAATTAGAAAAACTGCAGGAAGTTATAGAAAAGACTTCGTAGAAGGTAGGCTTGCAGAACTTGAACTTCATTGGAATAGTGGAACAATGCAGAATGGGACTTCGTAATGACGAAGCTATATGACCGTTGGAGGTGTCCTGATCGTTAGAATTACACTCCAGAAGAGCTAGAAACATAGTTATTGTCGGAAAGATCGTCGTTGGACCGTTGAGACCATGCCATAGCAGATGGATTCAGATTGATTGACACGTTCATACCCGTTGGAGGAATCTGTTACGACGTTTCCTATTTAATCTATCGGATGTTATGTTGGGACCACTTTTTTCAAAATGAGATATTCAAGATAATAGAGAATTGATTGCATACTGCACTATGTTGTCTAGACCTCATCGTTCATTTGATTACCCTGTCTGTCCGTCTACCTACCTAAACCCCTTGAGTACAAGTGTGAATGTTGGGCAAGCATAGAACAGTAGAGAAGTCTGTGGAGGATATTCTTGTAGACCTCATGACTGATAAAGTCATGTCTGTAGGAATATAGGCATCGTCGACTGGTGAATTGCAAGAATCCCCATCGACTCGACGAAATTCTATTTGTGATGTTGAGAAACAAAGAAAACACTGCAATGATCTGGCTAACACGAAGAATATCATGTCGGTCTTTCCAGACTACATTCCACCTTTGACTGGCTCAGTAAACCACGATAGTGTCCCATGTGATTTAGAATACATGTTGATCACTGCGTACCTCCCAAAGGGGATACACGCATATGGACCTTAGTTGGGACTGATCCCAACTCTCAAGATCAGCGACTTCAACCTCAGAGGCCGAAATAACTATGCGATGCTCACACCGCATAGGTACCTGATGAAGATGATTGGGAAGAAGCCCAAGATAGTTCCCCAATCATGGATTAAGGAGATCACGTGCTCCATGATCTTGAACGTGATGAAGATCCCCCACTTTGGCTGACATCAGGAGGTTACCGCTTGCATTAAACTCCTCCTGTTGTGCTATCATGGAGGGTATTTGTGGCTGGACAGGCGCATGACTGTGGATCCCACATTGATCCACTTGATCATTAGATTAAGCATCTAGGGACTAGACCCTCACCAGTTCTACCCAGGAAAGACATCAGATCGCTCCTTGGACCAGCTTATCAAGGAGGCCTATGGCGATGTAGAGAAGGGAAAGCAAGGCTACAAGGTAGTCTCCATCCAGGATGGCGCATTGCACCTAGATTTTCATCTTATCACTGGCAAGATCGTCTGAAATAACCATCCAATACAGCTGGCAGGGTTCGTAGTTGACCTCGTAGGGAACTGTGTCGAAGGAATGCAAACGAAGTGGGTGAGTTACCTTGTCAATGAGTTGGAAAAGGACTGCTACGAAGCACAAGACCAAGGGTACGAGTTTCATTTCAATTGGATTCTGATATTGATCACAATTGTCGCCTAATGTTGTTACAGGGGTAGACCTAGGGTTCAACGCTACAATAGTGCACCAACAAAACCATAACTATCGGCCCTTTCGGCAACACCTGCGAAGAAGATGAAGTCTTACCTGAGGTAGAGGCAAGGGTGGTTGCAAGACTCGGGTGTATGAAACCTTAGCTAGGACACAGATCTATGATTATGATACTTTATAGAGCACTTAGCACAAACAGATGGATCAGATCTAGCAGAAGCAAGCACTAAGCACATTCATATAAGTCGGATCTAACATTCATAGCACAAAGCATAAGAAGATCTATCTATCTATATCAAATCACTTAGCAAGAGAAGTTATAAACACATCAAAACAAGAACAAAGTGGAACAACACAGTGTTTACGTGGTTCAACCCACCATGGGGCTATGTCCACCAACTCTTCTTCTTTATTGTATTCAGTCAATTTGTTACAAGCATAGAGCCTCAAAATTGTACTTCGCCTAGGACAGGAGATCTGTTCACCTCGCTAGATCCTCCTTCCTTGCGTTACAACACAAAGCACCCACAGCATGTTACAATACCTTACACCTAGCTCTACAAGTCTCTCAGTATGCACAAAGCATCTATAGACCACACTTGCACGTAACACTTAGTTATCTTGCATACACCACATATATGCACCACCACTTCTATATAGCCTAAGCATCTATTTATATATTAAAAAAAGGCCTAAACATGGGTAAAACCATGGGCCAACATTCCATTCCCATTACATATTCCCAAAAACCCAAAAAGGGGCCAAGATCCTATGATCTCCGCTTCGTCTTGCGCTCCTCCTTCGACAGACTCTCGAAGTCCTAAAATAAGTCAAACTAACCAAGAATCTCCCAAAACTTGGTCAAGGGCTAACAAGCCCCCAACACTCACCTGTGACTCGTCCCGTGTCACTCTAGTCTGATCCATTCCACCTCGAACACCTCGAGCTTGGCTCGAGCTGCTTCGACCTGCTGTTCTGCTACGACCTCTTTCTCGGTGAACTCCTGGACTACTGTGCCATTAACTGGCCCTTCTAGGCATTGTTTTGCTACATTAACAACCTTCTCTAGCTCTTCTCCTTAGCTCTTGACCTCTATGAACAACTGATAGGCCTTATCTTGCACAGTTTGGAGTCATTGAGTTACTTCCATAAATTTTCTCTGGATCGTATGGATCTGCTGCTAGACGATGCATTTCTCTTGAGATCTCTTCGTTTTGTCTACAGCTGACAAGGCCTTCAGTTGTGGCTGTAGTGTGTCTATGTGTCGCTTCACTTCCTTGAGTTGTGACTCTAGTGCCTACAATTTTGGATTCTCATTAAGGTTCTCATATGTTTGGGAACTGTGATTACTCAGCTTCTTGCATTCCCCAGCAGGATCCTTCAGTCTCTCAACAACGCTCCTGGTGGTTGCTTCCCTTTGGTATCTTACGTCCTGCGGGGTCTCGGGCACAGTGCAAAGCTCTAAATATTCTATGCATTGTTGGAGCTATTGGATCACTTCTTCAAGTTGCACTACTTGTTGTGGAATTCTCTCTTTGGCCTTTACTTCTACAATTGCCCCAGAGAAAAGTGCTATGTTGACCATTTCTTTTACTTCGAGTTGCTCCATGAGAAACTGTTCCTTTTCTTTCTGCAGTTGGGATTTTTCTTTATCGAACTTTTCTTGGAGAGAAAGCTTCTCCCATTCTGCAGTACTAAGTTTCTCTACAAGGACTCCTTGTACTTGTGTCAAAGCCTAGGTGGCTTGCGATGTTTCTTCTTACGCTCGTCAAAGGTGAGCTTCGACTGTATCAACTATTCAGTGGAGTTGAGTTGGCTCATCTCCCATTTCTGGTGTTCCTAATGACAGAGGCACAATGGAGACTTCGCGGCTAGATTGTAGTGCTTGATGTACTCCTTGGAGCTCAATATTGATTCTATTGTACATCGCTTCCTTCTTAGCCTCTTGTTTCTCTACTATCTCCAACAAAACATCATTCAGGGCTGCTATAATGAAATTGAAGTCATATGAGGTGAGGATAGTCTGCATTTTGGTCATAGAAGCTTTCGACTTCTTCCGAGAAGAAGGCTTCAGGAGGGAAACCTTGATTTTCTTCGAGGGGTCCTCCTCATCTCTAGGCAGTGTGGCCTCGCCTTTCTTCTATTCAAATTTTGTGCCATCTATCTCTCCGCCATCACCTCCTTGCTCTAGTGAGATGGAAGTATTCTTCATGGATGCACTATCTAAATCCTGGACCTCTTCAGTCTTATTTATCTCTCTAGGTCCAAGTGTATCCAACACAGTTTCTAGACCATCTATATCGGATATGTCCACAGGGTCTGCTGGAATGAGGAGGTCCGTCGACCAGTCCTTGGTGATCTCCTCCAAGTCCTCCTCCATTAGCTTTTAGTAGGACTGAATTTTTTGCTTGTTCTCTTTAGTGCGCACTATGATATAAATGAAATGGCAGTCTGCGCTGAATTTCATCAAAGGTCGAAACCTGTGTAAGGTGTTTGGAATTATGTGACGCGCAGACTATATGGCCACCTTCAACTATTTGTAGTATGCGTGGAACATGACATTTGATTTCCATTGCTTATTCATGTCACTGGAGTACCACAATGTACTAAACTTCATGGCCAAATGTTCAAAGGGCTTGATGTCCGAGAATGTCGCACCTTCTAGCATATCCCATGCAATGAAAGTGATCAGGATCAATAGCTAGTTGAAGTGAAATTCATACCCTTGATCCTGGGAATCTCTGCAGTCAAGTTCTAATTGGTTCACCAGGTACTTCACCCAATTCATTTGTAGGCCCTCCGTGCACTTCCTTGTGAGGTCGACTACAAAAATAGTCACTTGGGTGGGTCAGTTCTTTCATACTAACTTTCTTGCAATCAATTGACAAGAAAGGTGCACTGCGATGCTCTGGATAGAATCTACCTTGTAGCCTCGCGTGCCCTTCTCTACATTGTCATAGGTGTCCTTGATCCTTTGAGCTAGAGCGCGATCCATGGTTTTTCTGGGATAGAAATCCTGTGGTTCAGGGCCTTGCATACTAAGCCCGGCGATCCGATTGATCAACATCAGATCCACTATTATGCGACGATTTAACCATAGATATCCTCCATGGTAACAAGACAACAATAATTTTACACATGCATTCACCTCTTGGTGTCGTCTGAAGTGCGGAATCTTCATTACGTTGAGCAGGGTGGACTGTGCGAGGTTATGGGTCCATGACTGAGGGACAATCTTCGAATTCTTTCCCTTTGTTCTAGTCAGGTACTTATGTGAGGTGAGCATGTTGTAAAATTTTCGGTCTCTGAGGTTGAAATCACTAAACTTCAATGCTACAATATTATCTTGGTCTGCGCAAATTGTGCGTATCCCCTTTGGGAGGTACGCAGTGACCAAGGCATACTCAAAATATATAGGTATGCTGCCATGGTTTACAACACCACTCAAAGTTGGTATATAGGTAGGTAATATGCTCGGAATCAACTTAGAATTTGCGAGATCATCCTTGTGCTTAGTTCGCTTCTCATCTGATGGATGGGATAGTCTGACTCGAGCAGTTGACAGAGAGGTTGGCATCCATCTCATGGATGATGCTTGTACACCTGTGGATAATCCTCTCTCTGACATGAATCTTTCAATCATCAAGTCAAGGAGTACTTTTGTCATTGATTCTTCGACTCTGTTGAGTTCCTTCGACATATGTACTCAAGATTAATTAGATTGGGGTAAAATTAACTTAGACACTACACTAGAATAAGAAACAAGAGCTCAATGATCACTTTATACAATTCACTTAGTTTGCGGGATCAAAATCTTGGTTAGAAAAAGTGTTCTCAGTGTGTGGCGCAATGGGATAAATAGGTAACTCGAAAATGGGTCTCTTGCAATGGGTATGAAGCCTTCATTAACTCTGTTCAGTCCATTATGGCGTGGTCCAATGGTCTGGTGATGAACCATAATTTCCTTTCTTACCATTTGGAGCATTGATCGAATGGTTATAATGTCCCCAATGACTATATTGCTTCGCCATGGTGAAGTGCCATGTGTCGTTATTCTGATATCCTGACGAAGCTCCAATTTTGCAAATTTCCCTCCAGCGAAGTTCCCTCTGGAACTTTCTGTAAATTTTCAATCTTATCCCTCTTCTTACTTAGCTTTCTATCCTTCTTTCTAGTGAGCTTCATCTCAGTATGTCTTCTTCCATTCTAATTATTATCTTCGTTTGACATAGTCACTGCACGTTGTTGATATTCTTTCATAGGACTTAGGAGTAATAACTCGCCTTTATCTAGGATATGTACTTCAGTCTCCTGTGGGTCTTCTAATGTTCTTACATCTTCGACATCTAGGTCTCTAGTGTTAAATAGCTTTGATATGTTCCCCTGTTCTTCAATCATGTGTGTGATCCTTTTGGTCATGAAATATTTTAACTCTTGCTTCTTCTGCTCTAAGACTTTTACTTCTTCCTTTCGCCTGACTCGATCTCTGTCAATCCAAAGTTTTCCTATTAACACGGTAAATGGGGTGTTGTCCTCAATAAATTTAATAATATCAAAATCTTCTTCTGTCAAATTTCCATTTGCACTCATAGGTATCTGAGCGAGCCTTCCACATAAGTTTATCTTCTTTCCTCTGAATAACCATATTCCTCCTAATGAAGGAATCATAGCAGGCCTCCCTATAGCTTCCCAAGTTCTCTCTGTCATGATATTCACCCATGTCTCTTCATCCAGAACACAGTCAATGTCGAAGTCTCCTATTCTTGCTTCAATGCATTCTTTTTCTTTGAATATCTATGATCAACTGATATGTCAGTGGTCATTCAGGGTTTCTTTCATCTATAACAATAATTTCTCTGATTCTTTCTGGGATTCTGCTATTTCTGGATCTTCCTTAGGGTTTTATTGGTTCAAATTCATTCTTTCAATCTTAGCAATCATTCTAGGTCAATCCAACACTTCGTGGTCCATAGCTTTGCAACAAAGACAACTAGGTCCTCTTCCAAGGAATTCCTTAGCAAGATGTCCAAGTATTCTACAACTGTAACAGAGGGTTAATCTTCTCTTTCTTTTAAATGATCCCCAACTTCTCCTGTACTGTGCACTAAGATCATAGGATATAACCTGCAACAAATTCTTTCTAGGATCTAACATCCATTTGTTAGTCCAAATATTCTTTCTATGCATAGGTATAACATATCTTTCACTATTCTTATAAGATCTACTCATATCAAGCCCTCTTTCATCTATTAGTCCCTAGTTTTCAAGATAGGACAGAACCTATCAAACATACCTAGATCCATACTTTAGAAACAAAAAATTTCCACTTATCTTACTTTTACAGAGCACAAAGCTTTCAAATCTAAAACTTTTCACTATTCTTACATTTATCAGAGAACAGAGCTTGTAGATCTTACCTCTTTTAATTAGAAATTCTCACTTTTACCTTTCTTAGAGCACAAAGCTTTCAGATATTGCTTCTCTGCTTCAAATCCGACTTCTTTTCTTCATATCACGCTTCTTTCTTTTAGCATAGAGATTTATAAATCAAGTAGAATATTGCGCACTAGAGTGACAGATCTATGCACAGAGCTTTCATTACTTCAAGATGAATATTTTCACAAAGATTCTTCTTTCTCAGTTCCCAGTAATCACAACTTCAGTCCCAGAAACAGAACCATTTATGGCATAGGGGCAGACCCAGGCTTCAACGCTACAACAACGCACCAACAAAACCCTAACTACTGGCCCTTTCGGCAACACCTACGAAGAAGATGAAGTCTCACCCGAGGTAGAGTCAGGGGTGGTTGCAAGACTCAGGTGTCTGCAACCTTAGCTGGGACACATATCTTTGATTATGATACTTTATAGAGCACTTAGCACAAATGGATGGATCAGATCTAGCAGAAGCAAGCACTAAGCACATTCATAGAAGTCGGATCTAACATTCATAGCACATAGCATAAGCAGATATATCTATATATATCAAATCACTTAGCAAGAGAAGTTATAAACACATCAAGACAAGCACAAATAGGAACAACACAGTGATTACGTGGTTCACCCCCACCCTGGGGCTATGTCCACCAACTCTTATTCTTTATTGTCTTCAGTCAATTGGTTACAAGCATAGAGCCTCAAAACCCTACTTTGCCTAGGAAATGATATCTGCACACCTTGATAGATCCTCCTTCCTTGCATTACAACACAAATCACTCACAGCCTGTTACAATACCTTGCACCTAGCTCTACAAGTCTCTCAGTATGCACAAAACATCTACACACCACACTTGCACGTAACACTTAGCTATCTTACATACACCACATAGATGCAACACCACTTCAATATAGCCCAAGCATCTATTTATATATTACACAATAGGCCTAAACATGGTTAAACCCATGGGTCAACATCCCATTCCCATCACATATTCCCAAAAACCCAAAAAGGACCCAAAAAGGGGTCGAGATCCCATGATCTCCGCTTCGTCTTACGCTCCTCCATCGACATGTTGTCGAAGTCCCAAAATAGGTCAACTTGACCAAGAATCTCCCAAAACTTAGTTAAGGGCCAACACTTGGCAAATGTCGAAAGGAGCATCCTTCCCGAAAGTTGAGCCATCAGAACCATTGGCCACGAGGTTTGCCACCCTGTGGTACATGACTGATATGGTGAAGCATTGGCAGTCGAATTTCATCTTCCATACCTACTACTTACAACTGAAGCATGGAATTAAATCATTCCCTTGAATGACACTAAATACACTCCATTAGTACAAGCCACTAGAAAAGTTCCTCGTAGACTGACACTTCATCTACATCACCACGCGCATGGATGAAAGTAAGGAGGAGTTGCAGTCTTACTATAAATTGAACGATGAAGACATGGAAGAGATCACTAAGGAATGGACAAAAGAATTCCTTGTGCCAGTGGAAGATGAAGAAATTTATGATCCCAACATCATCGAAATTCCATTGGTCACCCGGGTCAAACATGATGGATAGAGCAGCGCAAAGAAAAAGAAGAAAAAGGAGGAAGTTCAGGACATAGAAAGTGATGAGAAGGACATCGCATCGAATGAAATTGTGCCTGACTCACTTGCAGGAGGAGGAGGAGATGAAGTGAACCAAGAGGAAGGAGGGTAATAAGGAGAGAATAAATATAAAGGCGAAGTGACACTGTCGAAGGATCCACTCACCACAACAAAAGCATCACAGAAGAGGAAGGTTTCCCCAGAGAAACCTTCGGCCAGAAAGAAGGCCCGCGGCAACAAGCCTCAGTCGAAGAATGTGCTCACAGTGGATGATATTGATCTCATAATCACAGCTGTAGAGGACACTTCAGATGACATCTTACAGACACATGGAGCAAAGCAGGAATCAATGTATGACATAATAGAGAATGATCTCAAATACATCCATCAATCTATCCATTTGAGTCGTGCAATGCCTACTGTGCCATCTTCAATAGAGAGTGTAGAATTGGGGTATGAGCCCACCCAATTGCGAAGGTTAGTAGATGCGACAAAAGCTCAAATTCGTCGATCCCAAGAAGAAAAGGAGAAGTCCACATAGGCCTTAAAGAAATAAAAGGAGGAGGTCCTAGAACAATTGCGAGTTGCACAGAAGGAGAAAATTAAAATTCAAGAAGAGTACGAGCAAAACAAAGAAAAGATCCAGAAAGAAAAAGACCATCTTCTTGTAGAGAAGACTGTGGTCAAGGAGGCAGTAGCTAGAGAAATTCACTTTGTGCCAAGCTTGGCACAGGAGGAACCAGAGTCAACTGAGATGCAAGTGGGTAAGCTCACCGAATCCATTCAGCAACTTCAAGCAAGAATAATGGAACTAGAAATTCAAGAAGTGTCGATCACTCTGGAAGAAGTGTGCGATTAGAGGGAAAAATTTTCCAGGAATGCAGTAGACAGAATCAGGGCATTGGACTTAGAGTACAAACAACTATGTGATCGAAGTGCGCAGACCTATGAGCGTCTTGTAGAAGATCCAGAGCTGAGGAAATTGGAAGCACAGCTCTAGGAGGCGAAGCAATAGGCATCCACTATGCAAGCATAGATGAAGTTTCTTACTTCTTTTTAGAATATGAGGTGGTCACAAGAACAACGTGCAGTCCATCAGCAATTCATTTCCATCCAGATCAGAGTCATGGAGGTGACACAAAAACTCCAGCCAGTGCAAGATAAAGCCTACATGATTTTTGAAGAGATCGAAGGATGAGGCTCACAGTTGGAACATGTGGTTGTAACAGTGGAACAATGCCTGGAATGGCCTATCACCAAGAAAGTAATTCAGAAGTTCACTGAGTAGGAGGCTTTGGTGAAGCAGCAAGTTGAGGTAGCTTGAGCTAAGCTCGAGGCCTTCGAGGCAATATTTCCCATATCAGAGTGACTCGGGATGAGTCATAGGTGAGTGTTGGGGGCTTGTTGTCCCTCGACCAATTTTTAGTGAACA
Organism: Picea engelmannii; assembly: GCA_009831015.1. Taxonomy (NCBI): domain Eukaryota; kingdom Viridiplantae; phylum Streptophyta; class Pinopsida; order Pinales; family Pinaceae; genus Picea; species Picea engelmannii. The sequence continues at coordinate 29,612 of ML859821.1, forward strand.
TTGGTCATGTTTGACCATTTTTGGGACTTTGATAGGCTGGTCGAAGATGAAGCGCCCAGGCGAAGCGGAGATCACGATATCTCGCTTGGTTTGCAAGATTTTTGGGTTATTAGGGTTTATGTAACGGATATGGGATGTCGGCCTGTGGGTTTACCCATGTTTAGGCCTCATTGTAAATGTATAAATAGATAGCTAAGCGATGTAAGAAGGGGGGTGTGTAAGTGTTATTTGTGTGAAAAGACTTGTAATTGGCTTAGTGCAAGAGAATGTTAGTTTCTTTGTCCACATACAGTGTATGTAAGGCTTTGTGCTATCAAGGAGTTGGATCAGTGCCTTGACCTGATTTTGAGGAAGGCGGATCTAGTGCGTTGTACGTAGATCGCATGTCTGGTGTGAAGATGATCTCTGTGGCTTTGTGCACAGGAGCAGATGAATGTAAGGATATCAAATAATACTAAAAAAGAAGAAGAGTTGGTGGACGTAGCCCCAAACTGGGGTAAACCATGTATATCATGTGTTGATGTGCTTTGTGTAATGTTGTTCATGTTGTTTGTGTGTTTATATGCTTAGTGCACTGATATTTATATATGTTAGTTATATGTATGGATTCTTAGTGCTCTATTGATGCTAAATGAATGCTAGATCTGAGTTAATGTTAGGTGCTAAGTGGTTGGAAGTGTGTGATTTTCTCATTACTGTGTTGTTCTGTATTTAGGGTTTATTCTGTGATGTGAATGGGATTTATGAACTAATTCATATTGATAGTATAATTTCTCTGTTAAGTGTTGTAATCACATATCTTTGTCCTAGCTATGTTGTAGACACCTAAGTCCTACAACCCCCCTTGCCTCTACCTCGAGTGAGACTTCATCATCTTCACAGGTGTTGCTAAAAGGGCCAATAGTTAGGGTTTTGTTGGTGCGATGTTGAAGTGTTGAACCCTGGGTCTGCCCCTATTCCAACAAGCACCATGTTACGGAAACACTGCACTATCAATGTACTAATATTCAGTACAAATGGGCTCATTGATAGTGATTCTCCCATGATTAAAACAAAGTAACACATTACCTTTATGGACTATATCAAACATGAATGCATTTTATAAGTAATGAAAGGTTAATGTCGATTGATTTTTATTTACCTTATCCTGCAAATTGGATCTTGGGGTATGGCCCATGATTTTCCTATGTTCGATGACAACTTGATAGTTGTACCTATAACCAATATGGAGGTCTTCCTCTATGGTTTCAATTCCAAATTCATCGCCTTACATTTCATAAGAGTATGTTCTTTTAATGTTATTGGTTGCAATTACCTAAAAGTTGGAAGGAAATAGAAATAATATTGTTAATATGTTTGGGTGCCTAAAATTTGTGACTGTAACTTCATGTAGCCTCCCTATCCTAGATTGTGTTGGCCATGTTTGGAAATACTTGTTTTTGTTGGATTATAAGTGTCAGGAAACCTATAATAAAAAGTTTTAAGTGTGTTATATACCACACTTTTATTTAGATCTAAAGAAAATTAAAGGTATTCAATTCAAAATGTAATTTACCTTGGGGTACCAGTTGGTGTTTTTCCTTCTTTTCTCAAATTGTTTTCCTTTGCATCCTCAATGAGTGACTTCCACTACCTCTATGTAACTATGGGAGGATGATCATACCTAGGGTTCTTTTTCAATTGAAACTTATACACATATCACGTAGATTTCAAATATTGGTCAGCTAAGGAGGTGGCCACTTTTTTATTGAAGGTGTCTACTCTGAAGAGGCTTTCAAGATAATCCATAAGTTATTTTTCGAGGTTGGAATTTTGGGAATTCCACCTCATGCATATGGTTGGCCCAAAAATAAACAATTTTTTGTTCTCCAAGTTCCTATAAAAATGATTGTTTCCTACACGCAAAAATATATGATCATCAATTTAAAAATAATAATATAGATTTTCTATGTTTGATATAGACAACATGAAACAATTAAAATATTAAAAAATACATGTGAGTCTTATTTGATTTAATTAGTGTCCTTCCTTGTTGACTATAAATGTGCAAGGAAGGGTCCATGTGATGGTAACACGTCTCACTCTAGGAAATGAAACCATATAATCCACATCATCAGTCTAGTCTCTGTCACCACCTCCAAAGCATGGCTATGTGGTTGCCTGGGGGTGTGTGTTATGGATCGCATTTAAAGGTGTGGAAGTTGGAGAAATAAATAGACTAACAAGTATATGAGGGCATGTTGGAGAAATTTCTATTTTTAGCACACTAGTTCAGTGGGAGTTAACTGACTAGTTCTATTTTAGACTTTCCAATTTTATACCATCATTATTATGCATGCATTCCTAATTATAGGATGTCATTGTCTATATGAGTGAATATCACTCACCCATTGAATATATCATAATATACATTGATTCTCATTCTTCATATTGTATCTCTCTTCTTTTTCTTGATAAGCTTTGTTTGTGTATGCTTTAGCTAGGCCTCTTGTGCAGGTTTCCATGAAGCACTGACAGGGCCCGCATCAGGAATATGTGGTTTCTGTGCAATGCCACTACTACCAATTCCAGGATAAACATGCTCCAAATAAATCTATATAAGAAAGAATTTTTTTTTTTGTTTAGATAATGTAAAAGTTAAAAAACACACTTTCACAATTGAACTTATGACATAAACAAAAACACTTTAAATTATGTTTATTAACTTATATGTCCTAAGTTGTGTCATAACCAGTTTCATCCTTTGTTTGAACTTAGGATTTTGATCTTCAAGGTCTAACAAGTGAGAAAGTTATTTGTTTTTTATAATGATCTTCTTATGTAACATTACCATCGAGTCAGGGGATGAATACAAGTCCTCCTCGATGACTGGATAATGAGCATCATGGCTCGTAGGCTACATATTTCAACAAAATAAATGTTATTTCAATTATATAAACAAATAAAATAATTGGTCATCCCCTAATTCTATATCAGTCTGTGAGGGAGTGTGTTGTTAAGGCACTCTGTAAGTGAAAGTCACTGGTTTGAAAACCCTGGGGACACCTCAAATCCAAGCATGTTAAGTGTTGGTGTTGTCCGGGACTGGTGCAATCCCCTGGTGATTTTTAAGGCTTATATTCCCCTAAGTCATGGCATCTCAGCCACAGGCCAATCCCACAAGTCAGGGATATTTAGCTAACAAAACAAAATTGGCCACCGCACAAATAAAATTATGTAAACAAATAGTAAAATTCACGTATCATAACTAATTTTATACTTTATTTGATTTACATCTATTTTACCTTGCTATATTGTTAAATAAAAACAAATAATTGTTATTTAAGAAACACCCAGACGGACGTCCCCACATCTAGTACTGCAAGGGAATGATGCAATAACATTGACAAAGAAGTACTTGATTAATCACACAAGATTCAATATCAATTATTTATTGTACAAAATTTACTATTTAAATACAAAATATATCTACCACCTTCTTCTTGCAATGACCAAAATCATGGGCCTAATTGGAATGATGTCAGTTTTGAACAAAATGAACGATGAATATAAAGAGCATGACCATGATGATGGGTATGTTGGGAGTTCTATGCATCACATTAATCCAAGAAAGTTCAAATGAAAGCAGGACCAGATCAGATATATAGAGTGGGTGTGTGAGTGATATTTGATTCTGGAAACCCTCCCATATCATCAAAGCATGCGAACAATGTATCCATGTCAAATTTCAGTGTATACAGAAACAATTTGAAAAAATTTCAAAGTTGGCCCCATTCATAGGTCACTATTGCCCATGTCTATCCCTAGTACAATTTCTTTTAGTTGTTTCCTTTAAAATTAATTCAATACACATGTCCCTGAATCTAGTACTACAAGGGCATGCAATAACTTCTATAAATAAGTACTTGATTAATCGCACAGGCTTCAATATCAGTTATTTCTTGTCTTTGTTTTTTTCTCTCATCTAAGTACTTTTTTGCTCCATAAATAATATTAGTATGAAATCATTATTTAAATACGAAATATCATCTATCGCCTTCTTCTTTCCATGTCCAAAATCATGGGGTTAATTGGCATGATGTTGGTTTTGAATGACACAGATGTTGAATATAAGGAGCACGACCATGACAATGGGTATGTTGGGATTTCAATGCATCACATTAATCGAAGAAAATTCAAATGAAATGAGGATGATATCAATAAATATATAGAGTAGGTGTGTGTGTGATCTTTGAGTCTAGAAACCATCCCATATCATCAAGGCATGCGAACAATCTATCCATGTCAAATTTCAGTGCACACAGAAACAATTTGAAAAAAATTCAATGTTGTCCCCATTCACATGTCACTCTTGCCCATGTCTAGCCCTAGACAATATATTTTAGTTTTTTCCTTTAAAATTCGTTCCAGACACACATCCCCACATCTAGTACTACAAGGGAATGCAATTACATCGATAAAGAAGTACTTGATTAATCACACAAGATTCAATATCAGCTATTTCTTTTCTTTGTTTTTTTCTCTCATCTAAGTACTTTTTTGTTCCATAAAGAATATTAGTATGAAATCATTATTTAAATATGAAATATCATCTACCGCCTTCTTCTTTACACGACCAAAATCATGGGCCTAATTATCATGATGTTGGTTTTGAATGAGACAGACGATGAATATAAAGATCACAACCATGACAATGGGTATGTTGGAAGTTCCATGCATCACATTAATCCAATAAAATTCAAATGAAAGGAGGATGACATCGGATATATATAGTAGGTGTATGAGTGATCTTTGAGTCTGGAACCCCTCCCATATCGTCAAGGCATGCAAACAGTCTATCAATGTCAAATTTCATTGCATACAGAAACAATTTGAAAAAATTTCAACGTTGGCCCCTTTCACAGGTCATTGTTGCCCATGTCTAGACCTAGTACAATGTCTTTTAGTTGTTTCCTTTAAATTCATTCGTGATGCACATCCCTGCATCATTGTTGCAATACTATGACAACAATGATTACATTTACGATGATGGTATAAACATGAATCAACTTCTCTTGGTTTCAAGAATAATTTATTCTCTATTAAACAAGGCCAACCACGTGAAGGTGGAAGCTCATATGGCCCCTCCCCTCCCCCTCACATCACTCTCAGTTACCCAATACCCAATCTATAAAATAGAAAATAAATGAAAGCAACATAGTAATCATGCATAGAAACTACCAACAAAAAATTAATTAAGGTAAATGACATTTTGAGTTTGTAAATGATAATTTTAGTTTAGCATGTATGCTATGGCCATTATTTTAAGGTTTGAAATTATTTTATGTAAAATAGGATATAAACAAAATGGCATAAAACTTAAAAACATGTAATTAACCCACATAAGTAAATTATTTAAAGATAATATTTCATACAAATTAAAATATATAGTTACATACCTCATCCAACTTAACATTTGTATCATCCTTCTTATGTATCTTCTTCTTCATGCAACTTGACATATGTATCGTCATCCGGTTCATAAATGGTGTATAAGGGATTGATGATATCATCATCATCATCAATGTCATTTTCAAGCATATTTTTATCGACATCATCATCAAGAACTGCATTGTATCCTACGCCCAGTTCATCTTCCCCATATTCTCCATATGTCGACCAATCATCATGTTCTGTCTTTGGCGCATCATCTTCTTCTTCAATATCATCTTCTTCCTCTACAAAATACTTTACTAGCCTTCCTCTTGGATCATATCTAACAACAAATGACCAATCCCTCTCACATGGAACCTTTGAGTAAAATACCTATTCACATTCGCTTGGAAAAACATAGTGATGATGTTATGTTTCCAACATCCTTGTTTTAATCATCGGAAATCCATTGGCATGTTGAATAACAGTTATTTCCTCGTCACATTCATGTATTTGTAACCTATACCATTTGACATCGAACAAAAATATTTTAAAGGAATTAAAGTCACACTCAAGTATATCATCCAAATACCCATAATATCTATTTTTATATTCTTAAGGATGTTTGTCACTCCTAGAGGAAACATTAGTGACCTGGAATACTGCAGTTATCCCACTATCAAAAGTTTTCCTAGTTTCTTCTAATTGTTTGAATCCTTGTGGTGTTTTAACTGCAATATGCCAGACATGTAAAAGATGCATTTTCAATTAATAAACATATTTATATAACTTGGAAAATATATGAAAAAAACACACCTCCAATCACATTAATATAATATAAATTAACTAAATAAAATGAGTGAATTTTCTTGCATGTCTATCTTTCAAACCATATGCTAAATCAATTTCCCTTTGTGTAACATTGGCATCTCCATTATGATGAGCTTCTCTAACCAATTCAGACAATTGTTTCCATGATAACCTACCTCCATGATGTTTTTTACATCTTTCAATCCATACCTTCATCTAGTCAAGATTGTTTGCAATGTATAAATGTAGGGCATCCAAATCTTGAGCAACTGAATAAAAAAATCATAATACACCAATATTAAATATTAGTTAAAACCACGGTAAATATTAATAATTGATGAAAGAATAAATAATAAATGAGTATGATCATATATTACACAAAAAATGAAAAAAATTATATGTATTATAAATCTCCACAATTTAATTACCTCTCACTTTCTTCATTCAACCTTTCCCCAACATGTGCTCACCTTCAAATTTTTTTATGGAGTTCACATCCCTAATGCAATCCACTGCATCCATAGTTGGCGTTCCTAATTTAGGAAGACACGAACTAATATACACCATGGATTGATATACCATATATCCCTCCACCATTGAACCCTCAGGATGTGCTCTTTTTCTAACCAAAGCCTTCAATTATTTCAAGTGCCTCTCCACCATCCCCATTGACCTTATATGTATAGGTCCACACATTTCAATCTCCTCAACTTGGTGTATGAGGTAGTGTTCTTGTTCATTGAAAAATGTTGGAGGTAGATACTTTTTCATTTCACACATTAGCCGAGGAATTTTTCTCTTCCAATATTTTATATCATCATGATAGATTTCTTTCGATGACAACCATCTACAGATCATGATGCAAGAAAATAAAATGTTTCAAAAAAACATAATATATATTATATTACAAGTAAAACATATGTCATTAAGTACAACAACAAATTGAAAAAATAGTTTTCATATAAATCATAGCTACTTACCTCATGTATTTGCTAAGATCATATATAACTTGTTTGACATTCTTTTCAAAGTCGTTTGGGAGATATAAAGGTAGAACATACTATAACAATAAAAATGAATCGTTATTTGTTTATAAAGTAGACCAAAAAAAAATTAAAAAATGTATACAGCCAATATATAAATATGTATACCAAAATTATTACCTTAATGAAGGTATGCCAATCATGTGTTTTTACCCCACCAAATTCACCTTTCTTCGTTAAAATATTATTATGTTTGAAGAAAAGCTTGTGGGAAATTTAATTCTTTGAATGACCTCTTTTACATTATTTCTTTGTTTCTATGTTAATAATCATGGAAAGTTATTTCAGTCTCCATCACTATTTGATCAGATCATACTTTGCATTGCATGATTGGATTCTTGAATGTTAGTACAAATTTTGACATTTTTTTCTTTATCCCTCCTACCATCTATGTTTCGCCATAACGTTTTTTTCACATTCTTCCCGATATGCATTGTATCAAACAAATGAGGTATTTTTAGCTCCTCATAGTAGGGGAACCTCATGAATTGAGTGGGATAACATTTCATTCCTCGTGGAAGCCCATTATTAATACCTTCACGATGGCGGCCTTAAGATGAAGCATAAAATAAATCACAACAATAATTATCAAATATGGTAAAATAAATTCAATAATTAAAATCAAATTCAACACAATAGTACACATACGATACATAAAAAAATTGTGTACCTTGAGGATTTATGTTATATTCCAACCTCCATTGGCGAGGTTTCATTTTTCGTCATTTTAATCCAGTCTCTTATTTCCAATTGAAAATATGTTTTTCAGTAGTATGATACCTATGGTTCTTAGGGAGGAAGTGCCTATTCTCATCAAACACCATCTTTTCTAAACTTTTTGAATGATGATACTTCATCTCAGGACCACAAACTGGACATGAAAACTTACCCTTCGTTTGAAGACCTGCAACAGATGTATTAATTTCAATTATACGATGGGATTATTTAAAAAACATGCATGTTATATTTAAATAACTATATATTATTAAATTGCAACATAATGTTACAAGCCACAAAAATTCTAACTTGCTTCGGAGGGCTTTGCAACTTTTATGGTTTTTCATTCTCCTGATTCCTGCCTTCCCAGACCTTCTTTGACTCCCTTGGTACACGTTGATTGCCTCAGCCTTGCAGCTTTGACAGCATCAAAATAATGGGAATAGAAGAGGGGGTGAAATCCCCCTCCTACTGTAACATTTCCGCCAACAATCCAGAGAACTCACGAGCGCGTCGACCATCCTTTGAGACACCACTGCATTTACGAGACCCATATATGCATAAAAGGATGGATATAAGCAAAGAATCGAACATGGATGTTGAGTCCTCGCATCCAAAAGCATCTTGGGATTGGACACCCAATAAATGTATCCCCCAAGCCCCAGTTTCACCTAGGTACGTCATCAAAACCACTAGGATAGGAGAGCATACACAGTTCATGCAAGACCATTCCCTCATAGGAAAATTCCTAGGTATTTGGCCCTTAGAAAAGGACCTAGCTTGTTGGATCAAGGTGTGGTGGAACCCTAAGGGAGACTATGAGTTTCAGTTGAGCTCCAAAGTTTTCTTTACAGTAATATTCTACAACCAGGAGGACAAGGACAAGATCTTTGAAGGGGGACCATATTTATACAACTCGTCTAACCTCTACCTATGTTTCTGGATAGACTGATTCTGCCGAGAAAAGGAAAAATTTGCATAAGCTTTGGTATGGATTTGCCTCTATTCCCTACCCCAAGAGTTCTGGTTAGAGTAAATTCTACTAGGCATAGGCAATACCCTGGGTAAATATGTCAAATCTTATGAAGCTACCAAAAAAATAAAATACACCTCTTATGCAAGGATATGTGTCTATATGAACATCTCCAAAGATCTTATAGGCATAGTTACTTTAGAATACCAAGACGAGGAATGGGCCCAAACCATAGACTATGAACACATCCCTTTCAGATGTCTAAAATTCCATGAACATGGACACCTTTTCAGAGATTTCCCTCTCAATGACCCCCCTAAGAGGGAAGCTAAAGAGAAACCAAAGGAAGGATTTACCCAGGTTCAAAATCGAATGAGACAAGCGTATAAGAATCCCACAACCAACAACGGAAAAAATAACCCAAATAATAACTCATTTGAAGCCCTTAATTGCCTCCCAGAAGTAGAAGAGGCGGAAAACCCCCATAAGACCATGGGGAAAGATCCTAGCAAGCACAAGGAAGATCAATCATCATAGGAGTATCAAACCCCAACAAACCAAGATGATCCACAGACTCACCCAGTCTCAGGGAAAGAACCAGAAAGAGAGGAAGATACAGTCATGGAAATGGATGAGCAGGACCTAGCAGAAATCGACCTAGACAGGTTAGAGGAAGCACTCAACAAGAAGGATATCCAAACCTTACCAAAGGACCAACTAAGGAAAGTTCACAAAGTATTTCTGGACTCATAATCAGGGGCTACATCTAGGTTGGGGATCAACAGAGACCCAAACCAAGATCCAAGAAAACACCCAAAAGAAAACAAGCGAAGGGACAAAAAA
>ML859822.1:0-15238 GCA_009831015.1 Picea engelmannii
AATAGTGAAGAAGGCTTGCAAGATCCAACTAACAAGATGTTTATTCTTCGAAAATACAGATGTCAAGGCTGAAAGGGAAGAAAAATTGACTCACTAGGTCACTCAGCAAAAGAGACACAGAGGCAAACCCTGAAAAAGGAAGTTCTGGAGGGTTTTGGGCCAAAAAGAGGCTGGCGCTCTGTTTCCAAAGGCAATGAGAATTATAGCACTCTGTGCAAGGCTATGGGGAAGCGCTGGCGCTCTGTTAACACTAGGACAGGGGCGCCAGGGTCTAAAACTCCAAAAAATGTCAAAAAATTCCAAAAATTGAAATTCAAATCCGACAATTATGCTGAGTATGATGGGGTAAGGAGCCAATCAGCTCGTGAAACTTAATCAAAAGAGGAGTGAACCAGGTCTGAAATGATCAAGGGATAGAACAAGGTCAATGAGGAGAAAAAAACAAACAAGAAGTTTCAATTTGAGGCTATCTCCCCAGTGGAATCGCCAGTTTCTGTTGTAGGAAAATCTCCCTCCGGACAGGTAGATCGCCTCTAAGAGCTTGACCCTAACTATAGACAAAAAATTCTTAACATGGACACCGACTTCCTTTCAAATCTATCTAAACTAACACGTGATAAGGAAGGATGACATAAGTACCTCTTATCGACGTTTGTCCCTGCATGCTCCGAGTTGCGCTCCAATCCTTTGCTCCTCGCTGGGTTCTGTGGACAAAGAAAGGTACGACCACTTCCTACTCTATTGATATTAGCTTGAAAATAGATCTATCAATTAATGATAAGTTCATGTGACATTAGACACAAACTAGAAAGAAACAGGCCAAGCATGTCATATTGATGAGAATAACAACAACAATACTTACAATCGTAGATGTGAATGCGATAGCTTCGTCAAGTCCTCTTCATATAACCCTAAGATCCACAATCTGGATAACAACAACTTCAATAATCACTCTCCTTTGGCTGACTATGAGTTTCCTCCAAGATCATAAGTTTCATATCTTCAATTCTTCCCCCTTTCCACTATCATAGAGCCTGTTTATATAGGTTAAGAGGATATTAACCTCTTGAGTTGTCTTTAGAACAAGTTGGGAACCTTCTCCTTAGATCAGGGATCTCTTGATGAAACCAAGAATTCAAACACAACTGCCTCCTAATCTCGAAATATCCTCCGCTTATTCTTCTCAACGGGCCAACTACTGCCTCAGATTAGGCAGCGCTCCCCTTAGAAGGGGCATCAGAGCACTATAGCACTCCATGGTAAGCCTTAGGGGAGAGCCAACGCTTTCATGATGAGCAACACTCCTTCAGAGGGGGTTGGGGAGCGTTATAACACTCCCTGAATCCTTGTAGGGGAGCGCCAGCGCTTCTAGGGATGAAATGGGGGAGTGCTCCTCCTCAAAACCTTTGTTTCAGGGTTCTCTTTAGGTGTCAAGAGTTATTTGTCTTCAGTAAACCAGTTCTCCTTCTTCAAATCAAGCATATGAGATGTTATAAGTGTCTCCTTAGTGTCGTTTGTCATGGCAGTATGTCTGAACATCATTTGCGACACTTGTAACCAACTTGCGACACTTGCAAAAGTTGTAAGGAAGATGCAACACTTATGACAATTGAGAGGAACATGCGAAACTTATCCAACTGAGTAATTTTGATGTGTAACACAGGCTGCCCCTCTAGATTCTGTAATCGGAAAGAGCTGGGACCCAACTTCTCAGCAATTATAAACGGTCCAAGCCACAAGTTTTGAAATTTCGTGTGCTCTCCCTTTCCCTCATGCAGTTTATCCCATTTTAAAACGAGGTCACCTACTTCGAAATTCCTATCAGAGGAAGAGTTATAATCGAACCATATTTTAACTACTAGTTGATGATTATCTAACTTACGTTTAGCTTGGGCTCTTACCTCTTCCAGCTTCATCAAAGCATTGATTCAGTTTTCCAAAGGGGGACAGTCTTCTTCTTGAATTTTCTGCGATAGCTGAAGTGAGGGAAGAAGAATGTGTGGTGGCAGAATTACTTCTCTGCCATAAACAAGAAAGAAAGGAGAGTTACCTATAGCATCTTTTGGTGTTACCCTATCATCCCAAATCGCGTTTAACAATGCATTGTGCCAGTTTTTGTGATTTTCAGCCACCATGCTCTTAATGATTTTAATCAAGTTCTTATTTGTTGATTCTACCAATCCATTTCCCTGGGGGTAATAGCTAGCATAATTCTTCAATTTAATTCCTTTTTCCAAAGAGAATTCACTCATCTCAAGAGAGGAAAAGTAAGAAGCGTTGTCGAATACTAAATAGTCGAGGATACCAAAACGAGTGATAATATTCGAATTTAGAAAGGAAACTACCTGACTGGTGTTGATAGTTCTTAACGCGGCAGCTTCAGACCACTGGGTAAAGTAATCTGTGGTTGTTATGATAAACTTATGATACTGTGAGGATGGTGGATTGATTGGACCTATGATATCAAAGCCCCACTACTGAAAAGGAGAGTCTACTGAAACGGGTTGCAAAGGAAAGGCTGGTTTCTGTAACCGCCCTGATGCTTTTTGACAAATAATACACTTACGACACAAGGCATGGTCACCTCTAAAAAGTGTGGGCCAGTAATAACTGGCTCTCAAAACCTTATGGGTAGTGGTGTCACCACCAAAATGACCACCAGCTTCTCCTACATGCAATTCTAGTAAGAATTTTTCTGCTTCGTCTTTCTCAAGACAGCGCATCAGTACACCATCAAAATTTTGACGAAACAGGATACCATTAACCAAATGAAAGGAGGCAGAATTCAATCTCAACTCTCTTCTTTTAGTGGGATCCAAGTGACGGGGGGATAACCCATGTTCAAGATAGAATTTTATGTCATCGTACCAAGGACTGACAGAGTTTTGTGTACCGCAGATTGCATTTTGATCATGTTGTCCTGGGTTTGACATATCGTTTTCTTCTTGTTGTCCTGCAGTTGAGTCAGAAACTAACTTGCATAACCCTTGGCCTCTTACTATTTGAGCTGGGGTAATTTCTATGTCGTACTCCTGCAAGGAGGTGACCCAGTTATCCCTATTTTCTCCTAGTTCTTTCTGCACTAATAGGTTCCTGACGGCTGGGTAAGGGACAATAAATTTCGTCCTAGACTTCAAGAGATAAGATAAAAAATGCTTGACTAATTTGAAAATAGCGTAGGCTTGCTGATCTACCGCTGGGTAATTAAGTTCAGTGCCTTTGAAAGTAGAGCTCATAAAGGCAATGGGTACTTCATTGTTTTCGGTGTTCTTTTGAGTTAGGACGGTGGTGTAGGAACAGTCAAAAGAAAAAGTGTAGAGCGTAAAGTCTTGCGAAAAGTCGGGGCTCATGAGAGAAGGAGTGTCTATTATGGCCTTCTTTATTGCATTAAAAGATTGATTTTCTAAGGGTCCCCAATGATATTGGGCGTCTTTCTTAATTAGATTCTGTAAAGGTCTGACCATTTCGGAGAAACTGGGGATGAATCTCCTCACAAAGTTTATCTGGCCTAAGAAATATTGCATAGATTTTTTGGATGTAGGAGGGGGAAATTTCGAGATGAATTGAGTCCTTTCAGGGTCAATAATCATCCCTTTGCTCGACACAATAAATCCTAAGAGTTTACCCTATTCTACAACAAAGATGGATTTTTTAGGATTCAAGGAAATGTCGTATTTACGACATCACTGTAGAACGACTCGTAAATGAGCTAGATGATCGGTTTCATTTTTATAAAATACAGTCACATCATCTAAGTAAACTATGACAGACTGATTGATTAAGCCTCGGAAAGCGATGTCCATTTCTCTCTTAAAAGTGGCACCAGCATTAATTAATCCAAAGGGCATTTTTCGATAAGCATAGGTTCCCCATGGGGTGCAGAAGGTAGTTTTAAGTTGGTCTGGTGGAGACATCAGGACTTGGTTGCACCTCGAGAAACCATCCAGTAAGGATAGCCTCTTAGAACTAGATACCTGTTGAAGGATATGTTCCATGGGTGGGACAGAATAGTTGTCTTTATCAGACGCTCTATTAAGGTTTCAGAAATCGACGCATAGTCGGATTTCCCCACTTTTCTTCCAGACAGGGACAAGGTTAGAAACCCATTGAGTGTGCCTAACAGGGAAAATAATCTTAGCATTTAGGAGTTTATTTAATTCTTTTTTAATGGTCGGTTCAAGCTTAGGGTGCATTTTTTTCAATTTCTGTTGAAAGGGTGAGGTTTGGGGTTTCACAGGAATGACATGTTGTATGATGTTAGGTTCGAAAGTTTTCAGGTCATCATACGTCCATGCAAAGACATATTTAAATTCTTTGAACAATTTAATAAATGCATCTTTTTCTTGTTCAGAACATCCTACCCCTAATTTAATGCATTGCAGATTATCCTTAGTCCCTAAGTTTACTTTTTCATATGATAATGAGGAACTATTGGTTTTACAGTTGACCGATTTTTTGAATTTATCTTGAAGATCATAAAAAATTTCTAATCTAACTACAGATTTAGGGATCGAATTTACCATGTCCAATGAAGATTTAGGAGTTCTCGGATCTGGTATTACCGTGAAATCACGTAAATTGTCATCGTGCGTGCATTCGTCTATCACCGTGCCTTGAAAAGTTTCTTCCATATGCAGAAAGATAATAATCTGTTGATCATCGTCGAAGACTCTCTAGTTCGTGATGTTGTCGGGAACAGATGGCCGGAACAAGAGTTCGACGGAGAATGCATCTGGGGACAAGCCTTCTGCAGGAAAGAGTTTGGAAGCTACATTAGCTAATAGATCAGCTTCAGAGTTATTCAATCTAGGAATAGAATTTATATTGAAAGAAGAAAATTTATTCATTAAATTACATACCTCGGATTGGTAGCTTTTAAGATGCGGGGACAGACAGTGGATAGAATCTCTTACCTGTCTAACCACGATTTCGAAATCGCCAAAGACAGTCAGGTTTTGAATGTTCATATCCAAATCTTTTCTGAGACCTTGTAGTAAAGCCTCATATTCTGCAGTGTTATTAGTACATTCAAATTCTAGCCTTCATGAAATCAATGTTTTGTTACCTGTCGAATCGATAATAACGCAGCCTGCACCATCTCCTTCTTTGGACTTTGACCCGTCAAAATAAACAGACCAAATTTGATTTTTATCGGGTGCATGAGTTCGTTGTGTAGAAACTGTTGGCTGCACATATGCTACACTCTCGGACTGTTGTTCTGGATTGGTGATAGATGAATTCTTGGCCATGAAATTGCCGAAAAAGGTATCTATCCCTTGTACTTCGGGTGAATCAGCAGAAGGCATAAATGGTTCATTGGGATTGTTCAAATATGTGACCGTGAATTTAAGGTAGCGTTCACGATTTACCTTGATCTTGTTAGTCTTGTTGTTCTCTGGAAGCCATAGGTGAGACCAATCTATCATGAAATAGCCGTGTAGCTGCTCCAACCAGTCCCTGCTTAAAAATAGACCATACACTTCTGGAATATCTACAAAAATAATATCAATAACTTGATGAACTTTGGGGTTTGACGATAATCTTATAAGCACATTCTTTAATTCACCTATGACCTTAACATTGGTTCGATCAAGTTGTATGATTTTTAAGGTGGAGGGTTCAACTTCAGCGTTAATCTTCTGACACACAGACCATGGCATCACATTCGATGATGCTCCTGAGTCTACCATACAATTGTGCATGTTTCTATTAAAGATTTCGAACGTTAACAAAAATGGAGGTACATTTCCGCGAGTGGTAGTTTGTGGCTTTTTACTCGCAGTTTCTAAAGCTACTTTATCTACATTGTTTACATTATTTACATTATTTACCGGAAGGCTTCCTTTATCATGAGGATCGAGATTATTCTTTGTGGAAGTCTTCTGAGGAACCTTGTTCTGAATAACCTTTTTTGAATTACCATTTTTACCATTCTCTACGATGTTTTGTAGAATTTTTTGTAGCAGAGATGGAAATTTCAATAACTCATAAACATAAATGTTAGCCCTTAACTTTTTAAGATCTTCAACTACATCATAATCTAAGTTGGGGTTCACATGACTCTGTTTAGTCTCAGCTGGTTTAGATTACTTTGGAGGCGAAGTCGTAGTGTTTTCGGCAGAAGGTTTGTTTGTTGTTTTACTCCTAGTATTATAGGTATGAAACTTCTCGAAGTTAGCTTTAAATATGCTATCCAAGAAGTGTCCAAAAATATTTGGAGAAGACTCCTCTTCTTGAACTGTCTCTTGTTCAACTACCTCCTCAGGAATCTCAGGAGGCATCAAGTTATCCTGGGCTTCTAGAATTGTTTGAAGGGTGTATTGCAGACTTTCTATATTAAGGCTTTCAGGTTGTATTTTACTTTGAGTATGTCTAGGGAGGATTTCAATCTTCTTTTTGGAAGAAGAACTAGTCTCTGTTTCGTTGCTAGCAGTGTCTTTTAGACTAAGTATGTCTTTTTCAATCTGGCTAGCCTCCTCGAAGGCTTCTAACAACGTGGCTTTCTTAGATCATTTAACCCAAATAGCTATACTTTGATGCAAGGCTTTAGTATAGTATGATATTATGAGATTCTCGATAGGCATGGAATCGCAGGGATTCGGTTTTTAAGTGTTAAGAATCTTTGATTAAAGTATTTAACTTTTTCTTTTGGGTTCATCCTTAAGTTTGAAAGCTCAATGACTAGGACTTCCGGAGGCTTACCGTCTCTGAAATTTTCCAAAAAGCATGACTCAAACTTTTCCCAAGACACGATGGTATGAGGTTTTTGGGCAAAGTACCATGTAGATGCATTTCCCTCGAAAGTGTAGGGAACAACCTACAGACTATGTCTTCATGCTCGACATTACGGAGTCTTATGGCTAACATAAACTTTTTAATTTGATCTTCAGCGATCTGGTTTGAGTCAGGGTCAAACTTGGGAAGCCATTTATCCGGATGTTTAGGTAAGGGATGCTGAGCTCCAGGTACAGCTATGGCATCCTGGTCGAGCCAAGGTCTAGTAGGATTGTTCTGGCTGGCCAATGGTGTAGTGGGTGTGGAAGGCTGAGAAGGGGAATTTCCTTCGTGAGGAGAGTCTTCTCCAGAAGAAGAAGGGGATGATGGAGGTGGTGAAGGTGGTATTCTAGATCCTCCTACAACAGGAGTGAGGATTGGACCTGTAGGGTTCACAGTGACGTTAGTGCCTCCAAGTTTCTCTCTGATATCAGAGAAATCTAAAGGTTGATCCAAAGGTCGATTTGGTTGCCTCAAACGGGCTAAAGCACTATGTGTTCTTATGAGAGATTGGCAGACAATCTCTTGTATGTCACCACCTATAGGATTAGGGGTTGTTGGCTCAACTGTGATCCGTGGATCTTCGTTTGATGTGGTTGTTGTTTGAGGGGGAATATTATCGTTCAAATGACTTCTTGTCACTATAGGTGAGTGATTAGGTGGTGGAGGAGTCTTGTGACCGCCTCGTTCCATTAATTAATTGCAGTCCCTCCTTCTAGCGCCATTTGTTGATGGGCGAAAATGAACGCTCGGTAACTAGAAGAGTGGATCTGGTCCGAGGTTGTCTAAATAACCCAATCCGTTTGGGATAACCCACTATCATGGGTTTAGCGGCTCCATTGGATGATCTAAGTCCTAGAAAAACAAATGAAAACTATACTAAGAAACTAATCTAAATAAAAAAAAACAATAATTAAAACAAACTAATAAACAAATATAAACTATATACATACAATCTATTAACTAAATCATACAACTATAATTCTATAAAAGTAAATGTTCAATTGTCAACAAAATCAGATTTAATTACAAATATACAATATTTACAAATTACAGATTCAAACTAAAACATGCAAAACTCATTTGTAATCCTTCCTAAGACAGCGAAACTATTGTTTTTTGATTTTTTATAATTTTATGAAAAAGAAATAGAATAAAAAATATTTAAGCTAAGAAACTAAAATAATAACTCTAACTATGAATATAAACTAATATATTTATCTAAAATATTTATATTATACTAACTAATTAACTATCAAATAATAAATAACAAACTAACCTGAAGTAACGCTTCAGGTTTGTCCTGCGTGTAGTAGTTGTTTTTAGTTGTTTGGAGGGAAGAAAACCACACTGGATTATCCACAAACTTCTCGTAAACAAGAAGCAGCTATGCTCTTTCAAATATTAATAACGGAAAAAACAAGACATAAAAAATTACAACAATCTTATAATTTACAAATCATCGCAGCTAGATAAATCTGTGTGCAAAGACTTGTACAAAATGATTCATTCAACGAAAAAGGTAAACATGTAATTCACTAAGTGAAGCAAACTAATTGTTGTATTTTTTAAAATAAGAGAGGTATCATATATGGATAACATATAAATCAAATCACATCAACATGCAATGAATTATGATAGCTAAAGTAGTCGATAATTAATTGCAAACCGATATGCAGAAAACTTGAAACAAAAGTTTGATATATTGAAAGAAAAAGATGTTACAAGACATCAACTTTCATCTCAGTTTGAATCATAAATCCATAATCCGGTTCTCCTCACAGTGATGATGATGGGTTTATTACAAAAAATGACAAGTATTTAAAGACCTCCCACAAGGTAAAACATCCCTGTGGGAATTATCAAAACAATTTACAAAAATCTGAGGATAATATCCCAATTCTCTATTTCTGACTCAAGCTAACAACCTAAAACAAAACCATATCCAAAGTATCTCCTAAACTGCCACAGCATGTCCATTTGATCATTGTAATTCGTATGCACCTAAAAAAGGACAAAAATAGACAAGTTAAGAGGATATTTTATTGATAAAATTGACAAAAATCTAATTTTTAAGACTAGCTACAGAATCTTCCGATTCTGTAGCTGGTCTAAATTGAACACAGAATCATTTCAACAGCAATTCAAATCTTAAATAATATATTCAAACTATTGAACAATATTTGATTGCTAATTAGGAACCAAAATAATCATTCAAAACGACACTTGTATGAAAATTGGAACAGACTAAATCGTGGTCAACCGAATGATAATAGAGATGCATGCACTCTGTTCAAATTGTTATCACCAATTTGGTGTAAACATAACCGCATTAGATAATTCAACAGTAATGAAATGATTTTCATGGACCAATTGAAATCGACACAAACTGTTTATGTTGCTTCAGCCATCAACAAAATCATTTTCGAATCAAAACAAACTCAACAGAATCATTTTTCAAATTGATATAACTATATTAAACATATACAAACGATCATGCTATTTGCAAATCGAATCAAAACTTGTATGTAAATTGAAACAAATGAAATTGTAATTGAATTAATCAGTTGATAACATGATATGTGGGATTTGTCAAACGTTTGTTATTTCCAATTGGGAGCAGACAGAATCGATTGACAGTCAACGAAATCATCACTTGAATCAATTTCAAAATGAACTATTAGCCGAGTTTTTCATACGAATTCAACAGAGATAAAATATGTCGATCTGATCTTAACAAAATCGTTTTTGAAAATTAAAACCAACAGAGAAACATCAAATCTATTTTCAATACCAATCCAACTCATGCAAGCAATCATGCTAACTAAAGACACACGTCAATCGTTTGCAAATCAAATAAAAAAGGAACGAATCAAAACAGTTTGGAGATGACATAATCGTTATATAAAATCGTATCAATCAAACCAGCTCCACGATTTTAGCAACTAGATCTTTTGCACAGGTCGTATGTAACCAAAATCCAAACGAGAATATCAATTCAATACAAAACAGAGTCGTTCTTGGCAAATTGAAGTCAATATGGTTGTTTTGAGTTTATTAGGGGCAAATGAAACTAATCGAAATCAAGCCAAATCGACTATCCAATATCAGACGAGTAGAATTGATTCAAAAACCAACCAAACCGAATCTAAAACCAATCAATTGCTAAACTGGGCACAAAAAAATCGGATAACCAAATCATAGCTACATTTGAGATTAGTAAAATGAATCTACTGTATAGGATCCATAACAAAATCGTTTAAACTATAACAGAATCATTTCGAATCAAAACAAACAGAGCTAATTTGGAAGCAAAACCGAATATGTTACAATAATTCAAGCAAACTTCAAAGCAAAACTCATACTGAAACTCATACCTGGACAATAAGAAATGAATTCGATTATGATAATTTGGAATTGACGAAAGTTGTTGCCAATTCGACATTCCTAAAGACAATCGAACCAGTTGTTTTTTTTTTCTTGTCATTAGCTTGAAACCTATTTCTTTCTCTTGTCAGCACTGTGACTTGGTCCTCCAATGATTTGATCTTCGATTGTAATAAGGGAACATTGGCATAGTAGCGCTCAAGCCACACATTACATTGGATGCAAGATATTTTCTCGGGCTTCAACATCACAGGTGAGGGTTTGTTTAAATCACCAGGGGTTTCATTATGAAACTTGATTACCGGGTATTTAGGATTTTTTTTGAGACAAGGGGGTAAATTAGATACATAGTCATAGGGTTTCTCAGAGCATAAGCCATGGGAATAGGGGTATTCTTCAGCCAAGAAACGCTCAATATCGGAGTCCGAGTCCTCGCTCAGAACTATGGGCTTTTGGTTCGAAATTTGGCTTAGGTTTATTCCGAGCAAGTCTTGATATCAATCGAGCATTCTTCTTACCCTTGCTGTCGACAGTAGGATTACCCTTGACTTTCTTACTCACAGGCTTCTTGACAGCCTCAGTCTTGTCTTTTATGTTGTCAGGTAGGTCGATGTCAGGGAAAACCGAGGGTTTGGCAGGGGGTAGAAGGACATGAAATGGCACGGCTGGTCCGACCATAGTCTCACTAACCACGACTTTATCGATTTGGATAGAATCTAGACCAAAAAATCCATTTCTAGACAGAAAGGCTTGCCAATTATCGCCATGAAGGTTTAAATGGTGGGTGACGATGAGTCTAATTAAGCCATGGTGAAACAGGCTGCTATCAGCCTTCTCGCATTTGAAACTCTTAGCCATCTTGTAAAGACTACGCAAGAAGTAATGTGGCATGTTCAAAGGATAGCCCATGAAATTCATCAATAACTGGAGGTGATACAAAAATACTAAGCCATACCGACCTTCACAAGTCACAAAATGTTTCACAATCACCAAAATATCGTGCCACCTGGTTTAAGGGTGGAAATAGGCATACCTTTATCACAGGAGACAACCTTCCTTGATACGAATAGTAATGGCCATGGCACCTCATCAACTTTGGAGTTTTTAAACCATCGCTGGCTCGTGGATGCTAGCCCTGTAGCAGAGCTTATGAATTCTTCATTGAGTTCAAGCTAAATGTCACCTACTTTAGCCCTACACCTGTCAAAGGTGAGGGTGAATTGTTGGGAAACTGAAAGGTTGAAGCCCTCGAACCTCTGTATAAACACCAGCCAACCGTTGTTTTCTAAATCCTTACAGGCATCATCGAATAGTAACAGAGCTTGACTATCGTTTGGCTCTATGCGCACCACTAGTGCCATAGATAGGAGCACATGGTGAGCGAGGTGAACGGGCTAGGGTTTGGACTTAGCACTCGCAGGGGCAGAACGCTCACAGGCTTACACAAAACTAGCAAAGGTGAAACAGGGTAGGGGGAAAACATTAATGACTGAATGTGCAAAGGTAGTGGAGCTAGTTCATCCCATGCACAATTGTCATATCCCATAGTACAACCATCGATGCATATTACTATTCAATCCACTATTGCATAGGTTAAAACTACGTCATTCAATCAACCAATGAAATCTATGGTAAGTGGATTGAACATTCACGCGAGCAATAGTTATAGTTTCAAAACCAAAGCAATAAATCAAAATCACACCAAGGGTTTGATTATATGAACTATGTGTTCTATGAAACGATTTATACCAAGGGTCTTACCACAACACAAATGTGTTTTCATGAAACCAATGTGTCAAGTGAATCGATCAAAGAACATATAAATCACATCATCAATGCATCACAAACTCAATCACTCATAAAATGAAATTATATAATCAATCAAAGAATGCCAAATGAGTACAGATCAAGGGGTCTTGCCAATTGTATAACGATAAGTAAATTGGAAATGCAATGGGCATATCGACAAGAAAGATCGCAACAATCCAGTGACGGTTTTAATGTGACTTTGAAAACCAAGTTTTCATGCTTGCAATCGTGAAAACAAGAACAAAGGTAAGTGTGCAAATAGCGCAAAAATAATAGTGTCGTTTTATTCAAGGATTGTGATGAAAATCAAGGTTTGCAAAAAATTGGTGTAGGCAGCTTATAAGGACAATAAAAAAATGTGAATTGGCTCCCAACACTAGTCCTATTGACTAGTCTCAAGAAGGTGTTCCAGGTAAAACAATCATAACTTCTTCCTAGTGTATCCAAATTGAGTGGGACTGGTTTCATTGGATTGTTGACAGTCTGTAGTATTTCTGATGTGAGTTTCATAATTTTATATCAATTATTTGTGTGGGGAATGCTATACAAGTGATCTCTCCTGGAAAGGCCAAAAATCGATAAGTTGTGGGGAAGTTACCATAAATTCCACTTGGCACATCCAATTTTGATCAGACCTGTGGCATTGCAGAGAAGAAATATCAGATAACTACATAAAATAAATTGTCATACCCATAAGGGCCGAAACTTTGGATATACAACAGAATAAAGATTGTCTACCAGAACCACCTCAAAATCAAGGTTCAAAAGTGATACTAGGCCAAAATGCCACCCAAAAAGGGAACTTCTACACCAAATAAGCCTCCAGACAATCCTACTTGGACTCTTGATGAAGGTGAAGAAATGCATAGGGACATAAATTATTTACAAAAGAAGATAGTAATAAAAGATGAACTACAAGAGATGATGGAGGGTTTAAAAGGGGAGATCATGGAAGTATTGAAAAATTTTGTAATAGAGAAGACACCTGAAAGTGAAAATGCATCCCATGAAATTCATGATAAGGACACAAGGAAGGTGAATCAAGAATGGAGAAACTCCAACTTTGGTTTTAAGGCCAACCACATTCCTAAGATTTATATGAGGAAGTTTGATGGCAAGGACCTGTTAGCGATATTGCTTGTTAAGGGGTTTGGACTACGAAAGGATGAGTTAAAACCCATTTGTCCTAAGTTTTGGGAAATAATGCGCCCGATAAACAACACGCAAGTCTGAGAGGTCCAGATTCGCGCGCCCAGATCAACGGCGCGCGTTGGATTCCAGACCCCCCTTGCCTTTCTACCTTTAGGCGGGGGGGGGGTCTGGAATCGCAGGTGCAACTCTCCAACGGTTTAGATTAGCATGCCCGGATCAACGGCGATGAAGACCATTCCGGAACCCCCCCCCACCTTTCTACCTCTAAGCGGAGGGGGGGGGTCCAGAATTCCATATGCAGCTTTCCGATGGCCACGATCGAGGCGCCCAAATCAACGACGCTCATGCAGCCCCACCCTTCTCAGCTACCCGGTGCTTAACCAGTGTGGGCCCTCATCCCGTCATTTCATCCTCCCTTCCGCTTTTCCCCTGCTGCCGTGTGTCATCCATTCACCTCCCCTCTTTGGTCCGCATGGTCTTACCTTCTTCTCACCACCCACTTGTTCCCTGCCACGTGTCCCGTTCCTTCATATGTCAGCCTCTCACCCGGAGGCGAGTTCATTCCTTCTGTCTTCCTCTCTTTCATCTGTTGTCTTCCCCCATGAATCGTCCTCCATCAGCCTTCTCTCATCTCGTCACGTCTTCCACGCCCTTATAGCCCGACACCACCATCCTCGTCATATGCCTCATCCTTCGAGCTGGCCTCCATACCTATTCACCGCAGCCAGTCTGTTATTCCATGTGGCAGCGCGAGAAGTCTTCCGTAGCCCGAAATGTTGAGTTGGCCGAGCCTTTCTCAATCCCAAGAAGCAGTTATTGAAGCAGTTGGTGGTAGTTAGATATCACCTCCACCTTAATGGGAGAGTGTTATAACCCTAAAATGCACCATACAGGTTTACCTGGCATCAGGCCAACTCATGCCTCTTCCTAGCCAAAGCCATGCTGAGTATTTCCTCAAAAAACCACTCAAAACAAGCAACCCATGCCCTAACTTCTCACTGGGCGCGGGCAACCGCTTGCTTTCCTTTTACTGCACGCGGGCATCCGCGGGCTAGCCCAAAGCAGCCCGCGAGTACCTAACAAAGCAAAAAATCAGGGAAGTTTCCGCTGAGACATGAGGCTTTTTGTCAGTTAACTGAAACTCTCCGCCATGCATGGCTGAGAGTTCGCCTAAAACCCTAGCTCTTCCTAGCCTATAAAAGGAGGGGTAGGGGTACTAATCAAAGGAGGAAAAAGGATAGAAAAGAAACTCTGCCAAAATTGCCAAGCCTATTATTGTCCACATCCTTTAGCTTTGCCTTAAGCTTCAGGAGAACTTCATGTTGCAGCAGTTGGAGGACAAAAGAAGAGGAGGAGCCCAGGATCAGGATCGAGGAACGGTGGCCAGTCTCAGAACTCATTGTAAGTGATTCATTTTGAGACTAATGAAAAATATGTTTTTCCCGTCCCAAGTTCATGAATCTCATCTACGTTATTTGATTTATGTATGATTTCTAACCCTCTAGTAAATTAGTAGCATGCATGTATAGTCTTATCTTGATTGCAGGAATCTTTGTAGAAGGGGCAGCAACATCAAGGAAATAGAAGGCTCAACGGAGGATCTACTTCAATCATCGTTAAAAAGGTGAGTCGATTCTTCCCATGTTTTCTTGAAAAAGGGTTGAGATTGTGGGTAGGAGGTTAAAAGTTAAATATTAAGGGTCATGATCTGCGTATAAGTTTAGATCCCTAGCTTATTAGTCCGTAGGGTAGAATACCCCACAACAGAATTGGCGACTCCACTGGGGATATTTTACTCTTAGGGTTTCTGGGTTTGGTAAAAGATCTTTTTGGTAGTTCAAAGAATTAATTTTCTATTTCTTTGCTTATTTTTGTTTTCTGTTAGTCGAAAGCTAGCAGAGAGCCTGGTTATCAATACCATTTCTCTTTGACTGACGCTCGACATTTTTCTTTTCGGGACACACAGAGGTATGCGCGGCCTGCAGAAGGCCTGCACGCGGGTAACCCGCGCCCTAACTGTCTATAGCACGCGGGTATCCACGGGCTATAGTGGTTTCAGTAGCGTGTAGTTTTCAGGAAGCTAAAGAGGCAGTCCCCTCTTCCTCTGTCAGAAGTT
>ML859822.1:15338-40578 GCA_009831015.1 Picea engelmannii
TGACAGAAGCTTCACACAAACATCCAACAAGTATCATGACATATTTCAAAACCCAAGGCAGGCATACCTATGCTTGGGTGATCAAGACTTAGCAGGATATGGCCACCATAGAATACACTGCGGATCCATAATTGTATTGATAAAAAAAGTAGATCCACCAAAGATACAATGTGGATCTATACTCTGATGACTTGGACTGATCGTAGCCGCGAAGAATACACAGTGGAGCTACGAGATGGCAAGACATAGCCACGACCAATACAAAGTGGATCTATGTAACAGTGTATGTGTTCTTTGTCCAATGGAAATTCCTTTGCAGCCTGGGCAAAGCATATATCAAAGTGATCACTCAACCCAGGGTCTTCTTACCAATCCCAATATGGTACGAATCTGACCATGTGAATGGATGTTTTGACGTCGAACATGGCAGAAACCGCTTGATTACCGGTCAATGGTGTGAACCATTAACAAGTGCGAGGTAGATCACCATTAATGTCAATGATTCCCAAGGTACCCTAGTACATTCCAGTGAATGTGAATAGATGAGCTAAGGTCGAACATCCATGGAATCATTCGATCAGGGGTCAATGATGTAAACCCACCGTCGAATGTGAGGAGGCCTTCCATTGAGGCATGCAGGTCCCAAAGTACTAACTGGTTTCTAAGTCTGATTCCTGGATAATGTGTTGGAGTCGACAGGAATAGACTCATCGAGGGAGGGCCTTGATGTATCCCTCATCAACGAAATGAAACGGACATGGAGATATGTTTGGCAGATCAAATGGACATGGACTGACATAGGTTCCGAGGCAAGATATTTGGGATGGTTGACTCTCGAGGTGGATACTTCCCTTGAACACTGAGGCACAACAATAAAACATGACATGGACCAAAACTATACAATGGATACTGTGACTTGCGTCAGGCGACCCAAAGGAGTGAAAAGAACTCGGAGGATTAGCTCAGTGCAGAGGTTCAGCGGATTATTATATATGCAAATGACAAAGTGTCGTGTTCAAGGGAAACTCTAAGAAGTGTTGGATGATGTTCTCAAGAGACTGCTTGGCTTGCTCCTTTCAATTTTTCCCCCATCCAGATAGATGAGTACCTCTTTTTGATTTAATGAG
The DNA here is from genome assembly GCA_009831015.1 of Picea engelmannii. Taxonomy (NCBI): domain Eukaryota; kingdom Viridiplantae; phylum Streptophyta; class Pinopsida; order Pinales; family Pinaceae; genus Picea; species Picea engelmannii. The sequence continues at coordinate 16,466 of ML859822.1, forward strand.
CTCGAGGAGGATAACACATGCTCGATATAACTCACCTTCGGTAAGTTCCTCTTCCTTTGTTTAACGAACTGGAATAAGTAAGGGTTCGGTCCCATATGGGCCTGTCGACGTGTGTTTTAACAAGTCCAAGGACAGAAAACTCGAAGGTTTTTCGGGATTATAGAGTTTGGAAAAATGCTTAAAATAGAACTCTCTCAGTTCCTTTTTTGTACAGTAGTCCGACGAGACCGAAAAAGGGTTAAACTATCCCTCGCAAGATGCCCTTTCTAACCTTTTAACGAGTGTGAAAGGAAGCAAGATCACTCAACAATCTTTTCATATTTAGAGAGTATGAAAAGGTTTTAAAGGAGACTCCAGGGGGGTTCCTTTTTCGTGTGTTTGTATCCGTACGGGTCCGAAAAAGAGATAAAAGTTTACCCGGTTACGTTTTCATATTGTCGAGCTCGAGAACGAACTAAGACTATGCTCATAAATGAGACAAGGTGAATAATTCATTAGAACTGCCAGGAAACCTGCAATGCCAGAAACTACAAACCGGAGTTTAGTGAAGCCATCACATCATTAGAGAAACCCAAAAATGACCATACCTTATAAAAAATGAAATTTTATAAATAAAAATTGATTCGAAAACTCATTTACCATTTCATTTGCAAGGATTTTTGGAGTAGTGGAGAATATCATCTTGAAGCAAATCTTGTTTTTCTCACTGCCGGAGCTACGATCAATCATTTCGCTCACCGTTCGAACTAGGTAGGTGTTGATCCTTTTCTCTTTCAATTACATGGTTTCAAATTGATTTTCATGGCATTATTTATTTAAAACACAAATCCCTAGGTCACCCTTCTTTGAACCAAATCGGCCTCTTTTTAAAAATTAATAAAATAGGGGGATTCTTTTACAAAAATGTGTTAGAGAAGGGTTGTTAGGATATCTACACCCTTGCAATCGATTGGACCGATCATTTTTAGTAAAGGAACTCATAGAAATTCTCCCCAAAATGCCCACGCAGCCCCCAAAGTCGTTTTGCATTTTTCAAAACGTTTTTATCATTGTTTGACAAATATTAAAGGGTGTGGTGGTTAAAAAGAGCGAGTGGTTGATTTTAGATGATATGGGCATTTTATTTCATGTTTTAAAATGCTTTTGAAAATCGTCGAAATTACAAAAACGTGAGGAATAATGAAATTCTTGATTTTTTTGTTTTGTAGGTGTCTTCGGCAATCATGATTGAATGGAAAGAGAGGGAACACGAGATGGATGATTTATCCACTCTACGGAGTCCTCGTACGCGGGTCGCTTTATGAGCTTGTGGCTTGCTTAAGTTCTTCAAATTACAAAAAATGAAGAGAGAGGTGTTGTTACTTGAGTATATGATTGGCCTTTGGGATGTTACGGAACAAGGATTTTGTATCGTCACCCAACTCCTAACTATTGAGTTGGAAAATGTGTACTTTTTGATCGACCTCTCGAAAAGAGGGGTCCCCATATCTTTCACTGGGCAGAGGGAATTACCTGAGCAGGTGGACATGTATCTGGCACGCCACTGTGTTCCGGGAGCAAGGTTGGCAGGGGGCAGGATCCCTATCAAGGATATACAAGATATGCCTCTCCGGTCTATATTATTTTCTATTACGAGCATGACAGGCAGCACTAGCGCTCATCTGGCATCGAGATCACAGGTGGCCTATGGTGTTTAGTGTTTGGAACCAACACTGTTCAACTAGAGTGTGGAATTCCTTCGGAATGTGAAGGAACAGATCTCATGGTGCAGGACTGGTCAGAAGCAGTTCGGCTATGGCTCATTTTTGGTCTCATTTTTCCTAGAGCGCATCCCTCATATGCAACCTCAGATAGCACTGGCGGTACGACTAGTGGATGAACCTCGGATGGAGAGGTGGACTAGTCTGTCTCCAAGGCTAGTTTTGGAGTCAGAGTTCCACTTCACTGGTGATTTCTTTACCTGACTGAGATGACAGTACCTCTGGATAGAGGACTTCCCTTATGCTGATGTAGACTTTCGTAAGAGACAGGTAAGAGACTAAGCCATACCTTGTCTAGTTCCTTTGTTTTTAAGTTTTTTATGTATATGTATTTTTTTGGGGGTATGTAAAAGAGTTCTAACAGATGTTTTGTTTCCAACATGCAGACAAGGGAGCATTGCACCCAATTGATATACCAGTACCAAGGCTTCGTGGAGGTTCCCCAGTCGTAGTAGACCCAGCCATACTGGTAGTGGGTCTCCGGGAGGTTGAGAGGAACCTCCAAGGCCTTACGATGGGTATCCCTCCTCTGCGGAGGGGGAATGTGCCTTTACATCTGTAGTGACACACTGTAGGAGTACCAGATAATGTCAATTCTCTGTTGAGGCACATAGTGCATGCAGTCGTGTGTTACTCACAACACAACGCGGTGTGGGGAGATTAGAGTCTCCCCGTGATCATGTTTTTGTATGCCTTGTCAGGCGATGTTGTATGGGTGAACAGACCCAATATTTTTCTCTTCTACGTACTTTTTGATGTAATGCAAACATTTCAATCACGCCATATATATATATATATATATATATATATATATACAGTTTCGAGTTTTTATGATGCCAATGATTTGTACATGATGNTTTCCTTGAATCTTATATGTGGGCAAGATACCGATCCATGATATAATTAGCTAATGAATCTGAAACACTATTAAGTTCTCTCGGAATGTGTCTATATTTGATGTAATCGAACATTCATTCGAGACAAATAAATTTCAAGTGTAGGCATAGCAGGATAGGACTACAGATAGCATAGATGCGGTTGAGTTGAAAAACCACCAGTTGGGAATCTAAGTAAATAATGATGCGAGAGATACCTAGAGAGGAAGCTTGGGTGAACAGTCCATTGACAACATGATATTCTGCCATATTGTTGGTTGCTGGTCCTAAACAAATGCCTCCTGAGCTCACCACCTGGTCAAATTGGTAAATAACCCAAGCTGCTGAAGCAATGTTCCGAGTATGTCGGCTAGCGCCATCCGTGAACCCAAAAAAGATAGGAAAGGAAGACGTCATCTGCGCATGAAAGCACAGGCACAGTCATGAGTGGCAACGGTAAAGACTTGAGCACGCAAAAGAAATAGACACACCAAAACTAAATACAATAATGTACAAAGTACAAATGCTAGGTGATCTAGGCATAGTACTTATTAAGGTAAAGCTCGTTTCAGGGCTCTCCCAGGGAAATTTCTTCATGATCAATTAATTCGTAGGCACCTTTATGTAGGACACATTTTACGATGTAGGGACCGTGCCACATGGGTTCTAACTTTCCTGTCCCCAATTTATCGTGAGCTTGGTCATAAACAAGGACTAATTCTCCTTCCATGAAAGTCTGAGGGTGGACGGGTTTTTCATATTGACTTTTAATTCATTTTTGATGTGCCTCATTGGCAAGAGCAACATCGCGACGTGTTTCATTCAGTTTGGATAGATACAAAAATCATTCTTCTTCAGCAGAAGTATGAGGCAGGAGTTCTACTTTTAGTTTGAGTGATGGAATCTCGCACTCGATTGGTAGGGAAGCTTCAATGCCATAGACCAACTGGAAAGGAGTGAATCCAGTTGAAGTTTTCACAGAGGTGCGATAGGCCCAGAAAGAAGAGAACAATTGTAAATGCCACGACGTTTTGTTTTCCCCTACCATGCGTTGGATCATGGTCTTTAGGACTTTGTTGATGGCCTCAACTTCTGTGTTCGCTTGAGGGTAGTAAGGGGATGAGTTTTCATGGAGAAAAACCAATTTGACATGTAACTCGCTCATCATATAGTTTTTGAAGTGTGCACCATGGACGGTGACAATGGCACGTGGTACACCAAAACGAGTTATGATGTGGTTGAAGAGGAATAAAGCTGTCGTATGGCCATCATTCAAGAAGGTAGGCATAGCCTCAGCCCATTTGGTGAAGTATTTGACAGCGACGATGATGTAACCGTGCCCCCCGGCTGAGGTAGGCTTACACTGCATGAAATTGATGCCCCACTTGGAAAAGGGGCCGATGGCAATAATAGGGTGCATCACCATAGGGTAGGTGCGTGCCTTCTTGTTAAAGATTTGGCAGGGTGGGCATTTCTTGACAGCCTCGATACAATCTTTGAAAATTGAGGGCCAAAAGTAGCCGGCACGTAGGATTTTTTGGGTTGTGGCCATACCAGAAAGGTGATCGCCACAGGCGCCAAGGTGACAATCGTTCAAAACACATTCAGCCTCCTCATGAGTATGACATCGCCGAAGGATGGTGTTGATGCTACGACGATACAAAGTGTCGTCGAGGATGATATAATGGCGAGAGTGGTGACAAATGCATCGACGCTCTTCGCGAGAGAAGTTGGGCTGAAAAAGTTGTGTTTGAAGGTAGAGGAGAATATCTCCATACCAAGGATCAAAGGTGCTGATGAGGAAGAGAGATTCATCAGGAAGAGAATCTCTAGGTTTGATGTTTTTATCGGCACGAGGAAGAGCACAGATAAGCTCGACAAACATAAGGGATTTTTTGGCTTTAGCCTTTGTAAACTCAAGATCAAATTCTTGAAGAATAACGATCCATTTTGAATATTTTCCCCCAAGTACTTGATGTGTCAGGACGTGGTACATGGGGTTGGAGTTTGCGATTACCGTGGTGGTGCATAATAAGATGTAGTGACAGAACCTTTGGACAACGATGACGGCTGCCAGAGCCAGTTTCTCAACATGCGAATATCTGAGTTCGGGACCAGATAAGCTCTTGCTCAGATAATAAATCACATGTTCTTTGTCGTTGGAGCCTTCTTGGACTAACACCATTGCGATGGTGGAAGTAGAAGAGGCCAAGTAAAGGATATAATCCTTTGTATATTTAGGGGGATGTAACAAAGGTGCATGGGTCAAAGCGTGCTTGAGAGCATTGAATGACCGTTGAGCTGCGTCATCCCAGATGAAAGGGACATTCTTTTATAGTAACCACATAAATCCTTTAGTGATCTCGGCATAATTGCAGATGAAACGACGAAGAAAGTTTGCTTTTCCTTGCAAACTTTGGAGTTGGGTTAAATTGGTGGGTGGAGGTAAGGCTAAGATGGCCTTGATCTTTAAGGGATCCACCCTGATCCCATCTTTGGAGACAATGAAACTGAGGAGTCGACCGGATTCGACAGTGAAAATGCATTTGTGTGGGTTCAGACGAATACGGTAGAACCTACATCGCAAAAAAATTGCGTGTAAATGATCAATTTGATCGGATCGATTTAACGAATGTGCAGGTAAATCATCGAGATATAGTTCTGCTATATGTTTGATGTCATGAAAAGCGTATGACATGGCTCACTGGAAAGTGGCTCCAGCATTTTTAAGGCCAAAAGGTAACTTTTGGTAGGTGAAAGTTCCCCAAGGGCAGATGAAGGTGGTCTTGTGTTGATCTGTAGGCAAGATTTCAATCTGGTTATATCCAGAAAATCCATCCATGAAAGAAAAGATTACGCTCCCTACACAATTATCGATGATCTGATCGATGAAGGGCGTAGGGTAGTTGTCCTTAGGAAAAGATTTGTTGAGATCTCTATAGTCAATGAAAACACGGATGGTCCCTTGTTTCTTAACAACTGGAACAAGGTTGGAGACCCATTCGGTTAAAGGGACGGGATAGATAAAGCTAGATTTTAGAAGTTTTTCAACTTTTGCCTTTATAGCTGCGATTTTCTTGGGATGAATCGGGTGAAGCTTTTGTCGAACCGGTTTCACATCGGGGTAAGTTTTGATTTCGTGTACGACGATCGAAGGATCGATCCTGGGAATTTCCTCGTAGCTCCATGCGAAGACATCGCAGAATTCCTTGAATAAAGCGGTGTAAGAAACCACTTCGTCGGGTGTGCAATCAACACCAAGGTTGATGTTTTCCACGACACCTTCTTTGATTGAAATGTTAATCGTGACCGTAGTAGAGATGTTACCCATGTTCCCCTCAGAGAGAGTATCTTGTGTGAGGATAGGAGATTGTGGAGTTTCGGTAACATTGGGGGGGAAGACAGATCGTATGTCTTGGATTTCTTCCAAAGGTGGAAGAAAAGAGGATCGATGGTGGTTGTCATCCCATGGTATATTGTCAATGCTAATCATTTCCATGATGGATTCATCCGAAGGAAAAATTTGGGAAATGTAATCAACGACGGATGATAGGGAATCTAACCAGGAGGGCATCGAATAAGTATCGGGTGCCAATGAACATGAAGTCTTTGGAGAGGGAGAAGCAGATTGAATAGCTACGTATGCGGCCTCGGCTGAGCTCAGTGGCATTGTGTCCCTGAGCACATCGAATTCCAAAGGACTAGGCAAAACCCAAGGGTCTGATGATTCCAAGGATTGATAAGGCATAGTCGAAATCATATTGACGGCGGAAATATGATGTGCGGTAGGTGGAAGTGGTGTAGGGAAGGTACCCATGAGGCTAGAATCTTTCAATAATCCAACACCAATGCTTTCATACGTAACCGGGTGGTCTCCCAGAAAAGGAATGTTGTTGGTAGCAGGGATGCGAGCGTCGGGTGTGCAGAAATCGAGCTGATCGATGATAACAATTTTGCCTTGATGGGGGAATTGTACACATCGAAACACTGACGAGGCGATGACAGTCATCGCGTAGAACCAAATTCTTCTAAGTAATAGGTTGTAATCGAGGGGGGCATTGACCACCTCGACGTCAACAGTAACAGTTTTTCCGCCCAGCTGAATGGCTAAGGATTGTAATAATCCATGAGGGTTAAAACCTCGTCCATCAAAGGCACGTAACATGGTAGCGGATTTGTTAAGGGCAGGTGATTTTAAGCCTTTCCAATAGGCTAGAGACATGACACAGGTGGAGGCTCCCTCGTCCAGGATAGTTCGGTGGATTTGTTGATTGTGAACAATCACATCGATTTGGAAAGCTAGCTGGTGGGAGAGTTGCGGTTGATGATCATATAGATTAAACATGATGTAGTTTGATGACTCAGGATCAAAAGCGCCAATAGCATCTAAGAGCGTTCTACGTTGGTTGGGACAATGTTGTAGAACTTCCAAGGCGGACATGGCACATGGGGCTTGGGCCAAATCTTCTACGATATTGTAGTTTTGGGCAGCCCGTGAATTATGATTAAATGTAGATTTCCAGATGGTGCTCTTAGGAGGGCGTAGGATAGAGTCAAAAGAGGGTTTCTCGATTTGGAGTGGCCCGGATGGAGGGATAACGGATGGAGGATTGACAGTGGATGGTAACAGGTCTATCGCAGAACTGTTAGTGATCTTCGTCTTATCAGGTTTAACTAGCGGGTCATATGTTGCAGAGCAAGTTGTTAGATTAACTCTGTTAAACATGTAAATGTGGGCACTTGTCGAGGCCTCATCATTGGGTTGGTTGGAACTGCCCCCCGGCATGGGGGTTTGTGCAACCAAAGATTGTTGCTGCGGGAAAGGCTGAGTGAGCACAACAGGTTGCGAATTTCCTTTGAAACATTTGGCCACTTCATCGCGATGTGGGCAGTCTCGAGTGTATTGATCGTCACCACAAATGAGACATGGGAATTTTGGTTTTCGTTGTGGTTGTTTTCCGGCAGTAGGGGTTTGCGGTTGGGTCTTGGGTTGTTCATTGTTGTTGTTCTTCTTTGGTTTGTTTCTCGCTTTCTTCTTGCCCCCAAGTTGTTGTGAAGGGGTTGACTGGACCACATTCACATCAGACACCTAAGTTTGAGGTGGGGTAGAAGAGGGTGCAGTCGAACTGGGAGCGGCCGTGGAAGCGGGCCGCTGGATTGTTCCAGTAGACTGAGTAGTAGATTGAGTTTTGATGGAGCCAATAACTCCATCCGCATGCAAAGCAGTCGATGGTTTGGATGGATCATTAGTGGCACGGATAGCGTTCAGTATCAACTCATATAGAGTACCATATTGTGAATAGACTAAGTCTAAGTACTGAGCCCGGGCGATGGCTTCTTCCTCGGTGACTATGCCACCCATGGAAACATCATGAGCAATCTGGGGTAATAGTGATTTCGTGAACCATTCTACTAAAAATTGGTCGGGAATGACCTCTTTGATTAGCCTTCGTCGTCGTCTCCATTCATGGATATGATCAGAGATATGTATGGAAGTTGTCTGACGAAGAGAGGTTAATAGTTCAGTACCCATCTCGTATCGAATGGGTAGTTGAAAATGTGTGAGGAAGGACATGGCAAGGGAGTTGAAATCGTGAAAAGATGTGCGTGGTAATTCAATATACCATTTCGCTGCGGAACCCGTGAGTGTTCGTTGGAAAAGACACAAATGAATTGAATCGTCCATGAGGGAGTTGGATGAACACCACAAATGGAATGTCATCACGTGGTTGTTTGGGTCTTCTCGGGGCTTTCCGTCGAATTTTGGGATATCCGAAGGAAGTTTAGCTGGAATGGTTGGCCAAACCGGAGAATGATAAATGGGATCATTCGTTAACCGAGATAAGTCTGGAAGGTCCAAGGTGGCTAAGAAAGGTAGTTGTCAGTTAACCTATGGGTAATGTTGGTGTGGCAGAGGGACACCAGTGGGGCCCAATACTAGGTTATGTGGATAATTATAACTCGTGGGCCCTCTCATGTGAGGTTGGTTTTGACCAAGGTACATAGGATTTGAGATTTTTTGAGAAGTGTTTGTGAGTGGAGGATAACTGGATGGGTTTTTTGGATTATAGGGTGGGTTTGGCATTTGTCCATAAGGGGGTTGTTGCGGAGTCTAAACACTTTGTACCGTGGAGGCATGTTGGTTTCCTTGAAAAGGGACGCTCCACGGATTGGGTGCAGTGGACACATTTTGTCCTTGTGGTTGATGGTGTACTCTGGATTGAGGTTGCCCCCCAGCATGAGGGTGCCCCCCAGCATGAGGGTGCCCCCCGAACAGAATTTGTCCTCTGGTGGGAGGATGCCCCCCAGCATTAGGGTTCCCTCCGAATGGGATTTTTCCTCTGGAGGGAGGATGCCCCCCAGTTTGAGGAAGAGTTCCCGGGATTTGAAAGCTAGATGCCAATGAATGACCGGTGCCACCGATTAGGTTAGGACCACCAAGGCCAGTCCCTCCGGGTTGTTGTATAGGTATGGAACTTCCCGGTAAAATTTGAGTAGTGGTTTGGGAAGTGGTGGTAGTGGAAGCGTTCAGTGCCCTAAATCCAAAAGGGAGTGTGGGTCTTGGTGTTACAGGTGTGCCAATCGGGGCTTGATTAAGTATCGCATTACCGGTAGGGATAGTCGGAATGTGCGGGGCCATTGTCGAATGGGCTGTCTGGAGGGGAATAGTAGACCTTGGGCCAATAGATGGTATGTTTGGACCAACGGTTAGTGTGGCTGTAAAAGTGGTAGTATCGGTGAAGTGATTCAGGGGTACAGTATAGGAAAAAGATGCATCGGCACCTTCTCCTGTTCCATAAAGATCTCTCACCAAGCATGGTGGACTCCGAACGACATCCGTAGTCCAAAAAGGATCACTGGCTAACGGGTTTTGAGAAGACCCGGCCGGAATGTCAGAAGGATTGATGACAACAAATTCTCCAGTGAAATTTAGGTGGAGAATATGTCGTTCGTATCCCTCTGGAATGTGATAAGCCTCCGGAGATTCTGAGACAGTTCGAAAATTCTCCAAAGGAATGGGAACTTCTTCCTGGGAAGTTGTAGCATTATGAACCTCGCTCTATTGAGGGGATTCTTCCGTGGAATGAGGGGGTAAAGGGGTGTTTCCTTCCATATTTTCTGGAGGAAGTCCCTGTAGCCTCCGCGAGTGGCATGGAGGATTTATGTTGGTGGAAAATAGCTGGCGAAAGAAATCTATGGCCAACTAACGAAAAGAAATAACACACGCTAAAAAAGTCTAAGAATCACAACCAAGAAAACATGACCTTCTTTTGATGACCATACTAGCTGGTGATGAAATCCAATGTCACATGATCAAGTCCAGAAGGGGCAGAGATAGGGTGGAACAGTTACAATGGCGACCTGCTTAATGGACTTACACCTTGGTGCAAGCTTCCACGCAGTAATTGTCGATTTACCCTCCAAGGATCCCGAGTGAGTTTGACCAATGTCTGCTCCAGGTACAGTGATACTTCTCGTCACCGTCACCTTGTGTAAGACCCTAAATATTATGGCCACTAAGGTTACCAATTCACAGTCATCCCCTGGGCGGGAACAGTCGACAGTCCGATCCGAACGTATGGGCAGGGTATCAAGCCCGAAATCAACTAAAAGGCTTCCACACAGTAATTGTGGATTTACTTCAAAGTGATCGCCATAATACGATCTGACCACCACAATTAGTTAAAACACAGAGGGTTAGTCCCCGTAGCTTACCCAAATGCGACCTCATGCGTAACCCTTGTGTGAGAGGGGGATCCCAGAAAGACTTATACGATAACTGGATTTTCTCTCCCTAACTCAGGATGCTACTGTTTGTTTTGGAAACTTTGGAGAGTTATGCTCACAGTCCTAATCCAAAGTATTAAGTCTAGTCTACTGTTGGTGGAGGATCCTAGAAAAGAAAAAGTTCTAGATAAATTTTAATTAGCGTTGATTTTTATGGTTGTTCTTTACGCAAAGGGGTGCATGGAAGTGAAACGAATGGAATTATGACTCAGACCCAAAGAGTGCATTAAACATGATAAGCAGTCATTTCTTTTCGATGAACATCCAACTAAGGGAGAGAGAGAGCTCTTTCACTAATCAAGCACAAATAAGGAATGCCCTCAAATGATTCTTTTCTCAATCAAATCCTGATGTAATGCAAAAAAAATTAAATTCCTTCTAATATGCACAATCAATCATAAAGATGTTTTTTATTGTTTGCATATGAGTGATGATCAATACAACGTAATGCTTGTCTTGCTAATTATCTTCTTGGTATGAACGAAAACCAAACTAGCACAAGCAAAAGTCACACAAACAATACACCCTTTCGTAGCAATCAAAACGAAAAAGAGAAAGAAAAGAAACAATCAAAGAGGAAAACAAACTTCACACCCAAAATCAAAAGTTGAAGAACAATAACCTTGACTGAAATTGAGATGAAGAGATCTGTAGGCCTTTGATGACCTTCACTGGGGTATTTACTCAACTGATGAGGAGAGAAAAACAGCGCATGGGTTTCAAACTTCACTCAATAGGAAAAACTCAATGAAAATAGTGAAGAAGGCTTGCAAGATCCAACTAACAAGATGTTTATTCTTCGAAAATACAGATGTCAAGGCTGAAAGGGAAGAAAAATTGACTCACTAGGTCACTCAGCAAAAGAGACACAGAGGCAAACCCTGAAAAAGGAAGTTCTGGAGGGTTTTGGGCCAAAAAGAGGCTGGCGCTCTGTTTCCAAAGGCAATGAGAATTATAGCACTCTGTGCAAGGCTATGGGGAAGCGCTGGCGCTCTGTTAACACTAGGACAGGGGCGCCAGGGTCTAAAACTCCAAAAAATGTCAAAAAATTCCAAAAATTGAAATTCAAATCCGACAATTATGCTGAGTATGATGGGGTAAGGAGCCAATCAGCTCGTGAAACTTAATCAAAAGAGGAGTGAACCAGGTCTGAAATGATCAAGGGATAGAACAAGGTCAATGAGGAGAAAAAAACAAACAAGAAGTTTCAATTTGAGGCTATCTCCCCAGTGGAATCGCCAGTTTCTGTTGTAGGAAAATCTCCCTCCGGACAGGTAGATCGCCTCTAAGAGCTTGACCCTAACTATAGACAAAAAATTCTTAACATGGACACCGACTTCCTTTCAAATCTATCTAAACTAACACGTGATAAGGAAGGATGACATAAGTACCTCTTATCGACGTTTGTCCCTGCATGCTCCGAGTTGCGCTCCAATCCTTTGCTCCTCGCTGGGTTCTGTGGACAAAGAAAGGTACGACCACTTCCTACTCTATTGATATTAGCTTGAAAATAGATCTATCAATTAATGATAAGTTCATGTGACATTAGACACAAACTAGAAAGAAACAGGCCAAGCATGTCATATTGATGAGAATAACAACAACAATACTTACAATCGTAGATGTGAATGCGATAGCTTCGTCAAGTCCTCTTCATATAACCCTAAGATCCACAATCTGGATAACAACAACTTCAATAATCACTCTCCTTTGGCTGACTATGAGTTTCCTCCAAGATCATAAGTTTCATATCTTCAATTCTTCCCCCTTTCCACTATCATAGAGCCTGTTTATATAGGTTAAGAGGATATTAACCTCTTGAGTTGTCTTTAGAACAAGTTGGGAACCTTCTCCTTAGATCAGGGATCTCTTGATGAAACCAAGAATTCAAACACAACTGCCTCCTAATCTCGAAATATCCTCCGCTTATTCTTCTCAACGGGCCAACTACTGCCTCAGATTAGGCAGCGCTCCCCTTAGAAGGGGCATCAGAGCACTATAGCACTCCATGGTAAGCCTTAGGGGAGAGCCAACGCTTTCATGATGAGCAACACTCCTTCAGAGGGGGTTGGGGAGCGTTATAACACTCCCTGAATCCTTGTAGGGGAGCGCCAGCGCTTCTAGGGATGAAATGGGGGAGTGCTCCTCCTCAAAACCTTTGTTTCAGGGTTCTCTTTAGGTGTCAAGAGTTATTTGTCTTCAGTAAACCAGTTCTCCTTCTTCAAATCAAGCATATGAGATGTTATAAGTGTCTCCTTAGTGTCGTTTGTCATGGCAGTATGTCTGAACATCATTTGCGACACTTGTAACCAACTTGCGACACTTGCAAAAGTTGTAAGGAAGATGCAACACTTATGACAATTGAGAGGAACATGCGAAACTTATCCAACTGAGTAATTTTGATGTGTAACACAGGCTGCCCCTCTAGATTCTGTAATCGGAAAGAGCTGGGACCCAACTTCTCAGCAATTATAAACGGTCCAAGCCACAAGTTTTGAAATTTCGTGTGCTCTCCCTTTCCCTCATGCAGTTTATCCCATTTTAAAACGAGGTCACCTACTTCGAAATTCCTATCAGAGGAAGAGTTATAATCGAACCATATTTTAACTACTAGTTGATGATTATCTAACTTACGTTTAGCTTGGGCTCTTACCTCTTCCAGCTTCATCAAAGCATTGATTCAGTTTTCCAAAGGGGGACAGTCTTCTTCTTGAATTTTCTGCGATAGCTGAAGTGAGGGAAGAAGAATGTGTGGTGGCAGAATTACTTCTCTGCCATAAACAAGAAAGAAAGGAGAGTTACCTATAGCATCTTTTGGTGTTACCCTATCATCCCAAATCGCGTTTAACAATGCATTGTGCCAGTTTTTGTGATTTTCAGCCACCATGCTCTTAATGATTTTAATCAAGTTCTTATTTGTTGATTCTACCAATCCATTTCCCTGGGGGTAATAGCTAGCATAATTCTTCAATTTAATTCCTTTTTCCAAAGAGAATTCACTCATCTCAAGAGAGGAAAAGTAAGAAGCGTTGTCGAATACTAAATAGTCGAGGATACCAAAACGAGTGATAATATTCGAATTTAGAAAGGAAACTACCTGACTGGTGTTGATAGTTCTTAACGCGGCAGCTTCAGACCACTGGGTAAAGTAATCTGTGGTTGTTATGATAAACTTATGATACTGTGAGGATGGTGGATTGATTGGACCTATGATATCAAAGCCCCACTACTGAAAAGGAGAGTCTACTGAAACGGGTTGCAAAGGAAAGGCTGGTTTCTGTAACCGCCCTGATGCTTTTTGACAAATAATACACTTACGACACAAGGCATGGTCACCTCTAAAAAGTGTGGGCCAGTAATAACTGGCTCTCAAAACCTTATGGGTAGTGGTGTCACCACCAAAATGACCACCAGCTTCTCCTACATGCAATTCTAGTAAGAATTTTTCTGCTTCGTCTTTCTCAAGACAGCGCATCAGTACACCATCAAAATTTTGACGAAACAGGATACCATTAACCAAATGAAAGGAGGCAGAATTCAATCTCAACTCTCTTCTTTTAGTGGGATCCAAGTGACGGGGGGATAACCCATGTTCAAGATAGAATTTTATGTCATCGTACCAAGGACTGACAGAGTTTTGTGTACCGCAGATTGCATTTTGATCATGTTGTCCTGGGTTTGACATATCGTTTTCTTCTTGTTGTCCTGCAGTTGAGTCAGAAACTAACTTGCATAACCCTTGGCCTCTTACTATTTGAGCTGGGGTAATTTCTATGTCGTACTCCTGCAAGGAGGTGACCCAGTTATCCCTATTTTCTCCTAGTTCTTTCTGCACTAATAGGTTCCTGACGGCTGGGTAAGGGACAATAAATTTCGTCCTAGACTTCAAGAGATAAGATAAAAAATGCTTGACTAATTTGAAAATAGCGTAGGCTTGCTGATCTACCGCTGGGTAATTAAGTTCAGTGCCTTTGAAAGTAGAGCTCATAAAGGCAATGGGTACTTCATTGTTTTCGGTGTTCTTTTGAGTTAGGACGGTGGTGTAGGAACAGTCAAAAGAAAAAGTGTAGAGCGTAAAGTCTTGCGAAAAGTCGGGGCTCATGAGAGAAGGAGTGTCTATTATGGCCTTCTTTATTGCATTAAAAGATTGATTTTCTAAGGGTCCCCAATGATATTGGGCGTCTTTCTTAATTAGATTCTGTAAAGGTCTGACCATTTCGGAGAAACTGGGGATGAATCTCCTCACAAAGTTTATCTGGCCTAAGAAATATTGCATAGATTTTTTGGATGTAGGAGGGGGAAATTTCGAGATGAATTGAGTCCTTTCAGGGTCAATAATCATCCCTTTGCTCGACACAATAAATCCTAAGAGTTTACCCTATTCTACAACAAAGATGGATTTTTTAGGATTCAAGGAAATGTCGTATTTACGACATCACTGTAGAACGACTCGTAAATGAGCTAGATGATCGGTTTCATTTTTATAAAATACAGTCACATCATCTAAGTAAACTATGACAGACTGATTGATTAAGCCTCGGAAAGCGATGTCCATTTCTCTCTTAAAAGTGGCACCAGCATTAATTAATCCAAAGGGCATTTTTCGATAAGCATAGGTTCCCCATGGGGTGCAGAAGGTAGTTTTAAGTTGGTCTGGTGGAGACATCAGGACTTGGTTGCACCTCGAGAAACCATCCAGTAAGGATAGCCTCTTAGAACTAGATACCTGTTGAAGGATATGTTCCATGGGTGGGACAGAATAGTTGTCTTTATCAGACGCTCTATTAAGGTTTCAGAAATCGACGCATAGTCGGATTTCCCCACTTTTCTTCCAGACAGGGACAAGGTTAGAAACCCATTGAGTGTGCCTAACAGGGAAAATAATCTTAGCATTTAGGAGTTTATTTAATTCTTTTTTAATGGTCGGTTCAAGCTTAGGGTGCATTTTTTTCAATTTCTGTTGAAAGGGTGAGGTTTGGGGTTTCACAGGAATGACATGTTGTATGATGTTAGGTTCGAAAGTTTTCAGGTCATCATACGTCCATGCAAAGACATATTTAAATTCTTTGAACAATTTAATAAATGCATCTTTTTCTTGTTCAGAACATCCTACCCCTAATTTAATGCATTGCAGATTATCCTTAGTCCCTAAGTTTACTTTTTCATATGATAATGAGGAACTATTGGTTTTACAGTTGACCGATTTTTTGAATTTATCTTGAAGATCATAAAAAATTTCTAATCTAACTACAGATTTAGGGATCGAATTTACCATGTCCAATGAAGATTTAGGAGTTCTCGGATCTGGTATTACCGTGAAATCACGTAAATTGTCATCGTGCGTGCATTCGTCTATCACCGTGCCTTGAAAAGTTTCTTCCATATGCAGAAAGATAATAATCTGTTGATCATCGTCGAAGACTCTCTAGTTCGTGATGTTGTCGGGAACAGATGGCCGGAACAAGAGTTCGACGGAGAATGCATCTGGGGACAAGCCTTCTGCAGGAAAGAGTTTGGAAGCTACATTAGCTAATAGATCAGCTTCAGAGTTATTCAATCTAGGAATAGAATTTATATTGAAAGAAGAAAATTTATTCATTAAATTACATACCTCGGATTGGTAGCTTTTAAGATGCGGGGACAGACAGTGGATAGAATCTCTTACCTGTCTAACCACGATTTCGAAATCGCCAAAGACAGTCAGGTTTTGAATGTTCATATCCAAATCTTTTCTGAGACCTTGTAGTAAAGCCTCATATTCTGCAGTGTTATTAGTACATTCAAATTCTAGCCTTCATGAAATCAATGTTTTGTTACCTGTCGAATCGATAATAACGCAGCCTGCACCATCTCCTTCTTTGGACTTTGACCCGTCAAAATAAACAGACCAAATTTGATTTTTATCGGGTGCATGAGTTCGTTGTGTAGAAACTGTTGGCTGCACATATGCTACACTCTCGGACTGTTGTTCTGGATTGGTGATAGATGAATTCTTGGCCATGAAATTGCCGAAAAAGGTATCTATCCCTTGTACTTCGGGTGAATCAGCAGAAGGCATAAATGGTTCATTGGGATTGTTCAAATATGTGACCGTGAATTTAAGGTAGCGTTCACGATTTACCTTGATCTTGTTAGTCTTGTTGTTCTCTGGAAGCCATAGGTGAGACCAATCTATCATGAAATAGCCGTGTAGCTGCTCCAACCAGTCCCTGCTTAAAAATAGACCATACACTTCTGGAATATCTACAAAAATAATATCAATAACTTGATGAACTTTGGGGTTTGACGATAATCTTATAAGCACATTCTTTAATTCACCTATGACCTTAACATTGGTTCGATCAAGTTGTATGATTTTTAAGGTGGAGGGTTCAACTTCAGCGTTAATCTTCTGACACACAGACCATGGCATCACATTCGATGATGCTCCTGAGTCTACCATACAATTGTGCATGTTTCTATTAAAGATTTCGAACGTTAACAAAAATGGAGGTACATTTCCGCGAGTGGTAGTTTGTGGCTTTTTACTCGCAGTTTCTAAAGCTACTTTATCTACATTGTTTACATTATTTACATTATTTACCGGAAGGCTTCCTTTATCATGAGGATCGAGATTATTCTTTGTGGAAGTCTTCTGAGGAACCTTGTTCTGAATAACCTTTTTTGAATTACCATTTTTACCATTCTCTACGATGTTTTGTAGAATTTTTTGTAGCAGAGATGGAAATTTCAATAACTCATAAACATAAATGTTAGCCCTTAACTTTTTAAGATCTTCAACTACATCATAATCTAAGTTGGGGTTCACATGACTCTGTTTAGTCTCAGCTGGTTTAGATTACTTTGGAGGCGAAGTCGTAGTGTTTTCGGCAGAAGGTTTGTTTGTTGTTTTACTCCTAGTATTATAGGTATGAAACTTCTCGAAGTTAGCTTTAAATATGCTATCCAAGAAGTGTCCAAAAATATTTGGAGAAGACTCCTCTTCTTGAACTGTCTCTTGTTCAACTACCTCCTCAGGAATCTCAGGAGGCATCAAGTTATCCTGGGCTTCTAGAATTGTTTGAAGGGTGTATTGCAGACTTTCTATATTAAGGCTTTCAGGTTGTATTTTACTTTGAGTATGTCTAGGGAGGATTTCAATCTTCTTTTTGGAAGAAGAACTAGTCTCTGTTTCGTTGCTAGCAGTGTCTTTTAGACTAAGTATGTCTTTTTCAATCTGGCTAGCCTCCTCGAAGGCTTCTAACAACGTGGCTTTCTTAGATCATTTAACCCAAATAGCTATACTTTGATGCAAGGCTTTAGTATAGTATGATATTATGAGATTCTCGATAGGCATGGAATCGCAGGGATTCGGTTTTTAAGTGTTAAGAATCTTTGATTAAAGTATTTAACTTTTTCTTTTGGGTTCATCCTTAAGTTTGAAAGCTCAATGACTAGGACTTCCGGAGGCTTACCGTCTCTGAAATTTTCCAAAAAGCATGACTCAAACTTTTCCCAAGACACGATGGTATGAGGTTTTTGGGCAAAGTACCATGTAGATGCATTTCCCTCGAAAGTGTAGGGAACAACCTACAGACTATGTCTTCATGCTCGACATTACGGAGTCTTATGGCTAACATAAACTTTTTAATTTGATCTTCAGCGATCTGGTTTGAGTCAGGGTCAAACTTGGGAAGCCATTTATCCGGATGTTTAGGTAAGGGATGCTGAGCTCCAGGTACAGCTATGGCATCCTGGTCGAGCCAAGGTCTAGTAGGATTGTTCTGGCTGGCCAATGGTGTAGTGGGTGTGGAAGGCTGAGAAGGGGAATTTCCTTCGTGAGGAGAGTCTTCTCCAGAAGAAGAAGGGGATGATGGAGGTGGTGAAGGTGGTATTCTAGATCCTCCTACAACAGGAGTGAGGATTGGACCTGTAGGGTTCACAGTGACGTTAGTGCCTCCAAGTTTCTCTCTGATATCAGAGAAATCTAAAGGTTGATCCAAAGGTCGATTTGGTTGCCTCAAACGGGCTAAAGCACTATGTGTTCTTATGAGAGATTGGCAGACAATCTCTTGTATGTCACCACCTATAGGATTAGGGGTTGTTGGCTCAACTGTGATCCGTGGATCTTCGTTTGATGTGGTTGTTGTTTGAGGGGGAATATTATCGTTCAAATGACTTCTTGTCACTATAGGTGAGTGATTAGGTGGTGGAGGAGTCTTGTGACCGCCTCGTTCCATTAATTAATTGCAGTCCCTCCTTCTAGCGCCATTTGTTGATGGGCGAAAATGAACGCTCGGTAACTAGAAGAGTGGATCTGGTCCGAGGTTGTCTAAATAACCCAATCCGTTTGGGATAACCCACTATCATGGGTTTAGCGGCTCCATTGGATGATCTAAGTCCTAGAAAAACAAATGAAAACTATACTAAGAAACTAATCTAAATAAAAAAAAACAATAATTAAAACAAACTAATAAACAAATATAAACTATATACATACAATCTATTAACTAAATCATACAACTATAATTCTATAAAAGTAAATGTTCAATTGTCAACAAAATCAGATTTAATTACAAATATACAATATTTACAAATTACAGATTCAAACTAAAACATGCAAAACTCATTTGTAATCCTTCCTAAGACAGCGAAACTATTGTTTTTTGATTTTTTATAATTTTATGAAAAAGAAATAGAATAAAAAATATTTAAGCTAAGAAACTAAAATAATAACTCTAACTATGAATATAAACTAATATATTTATCTAAAATATTTATATTATACTAACTAATTAACTATCAAATAATAAATAACAAACTAACCTGAAGTAACGCTTCAGGTTTGTCCTGCGTGTAGTAGTTGTTTTTAGTTGTTTGGAGGGAAGAAAACCACACTGGATTATCCACAAACTTCTCGTAAACAAGAAGCAGCTATGCTCTTTCAAATATTAATAACGGAAAAAACAAGACATAAAAAATTACAACAATCTTATAATTTACAAATCATCGCAGCTAGATAAATCTGTGTGCAAAGACTTGTACAAAATGATTCATTCAACGAAAAAGGTAAACATGTAATTCACTAAGTGAAGCAAACTAATTGTTGTATTTTTTAAAATAAGAGAGGTATCATATATGGATAACATATAAATCAAATCACATCAACATGCAATGAATTATGATAGCTAAAGTAGTCGATAATTAATTGCAAACCGATATGCAGAAAACTTGAAACAAAAGTTTGATATATTGAAAGAAAAAGATGTTACAAGACATCAACTTTCATCTCAGTTTGAATCATAAATCCATAATCCGGTTCTCCTCACAGTGATGATGATGGGTTTATTACAAAAAATGACAAGTATTTAAAGACCTCCCACAAGGTAAAACATCCCTGTGGGAATTATCAAAACAATTTACAAAAATCTGAGGATAATATCCCAATTCTCTATTTCTGACTCAAGCTAACAACCTAAAACAAAACCATATCCAAAGTATCTCCTAAACTGCCACAGCATGTCCATTTGATCATTGTAATTCGTATGCACCTAAAAAAGGACAAAAATAGACAAGTTAAGAGGATATTTTATTGATAAAATTGACAAAAATCTAATTTTTAAGACTAGCTACAGAATCTTCCGATTCTGTAGCTGGTCTAAATTGAACACAGAATCATTTCAACAGCAATTCAAATCTTAAATAATATATTCAAACTATTGAACAATATTTGATTGCTAATTAGGAACCAAAATAATCATTCAAAACGACACTTGTATGAAAATTGGAACAGACTAAATCGTGGTCAACCGAATGATAATAGAGATGCATGCACTCTGTTCAAATTGTTATCACCAATTTGGTGTAAACATAACCGCATTAGATAATTCAACAGTAATGAAATGATTTTCATGGACCAATTGAAATCGACACAAACTGTTTATGTTGCTTCAGCCATCAACAAAATCATTTTCGAATCAAAACAAACTCAACAGAATCATTTTTCAAATTGATATAACTATATTAAACATATACAAACGATCATGCTATTTGCAAATCGAATCAAAACTTGTATGTAAATTGAAACAAATGAAATTGTAATTGAATTAATCAGTTGATAACATGATATGTGGGATTTGTCAAACGTTTGTTATTTCCAATTGGGAGCAGACAGAATCGATTGACAGTCAACGAAATCATCACTTGAATCAATTTCAAAATGAACTATTAGCCGAGTTTTTCATACGAATTCAACAGAGATAAAATATGTCGATCTGATCTTAACAAAATCGTTTTTGAAAATTAAAACCAACAGAGAAACATCAAATCTATTTTCAATACCAATCCAACTCATGCAAGCAATCATGCTAACTAAAGACACACGTCAATCGTTTGCAAATCAAATAAAAAAGGAACGAATCAAAACAGTTTGGAGATGACATAATCGTTATATAAAATCGTATCAATCAAACCAGCTCCACGATTTTAGCAACTAGATCTTTTGCACAGGTCGTATGTAACCAAAATCCAAACGAGAATATCAATTCAATACAAAACAGAGTCGTTCTTGGCAAATTGAAGTCAATATGGTTGTTTTGAGTTTATTAGGGGCAAATGAAACTAATCGAAATCAAGCCAAATCGACTATCCAATATCAGACGAGTAGAATTGATTCAAAAACCAACCAAACCGAATCTAAAACCAATCAATTGCTAAACTGGGCACAAAAAAATCGGATAACCAAATCATAGCTACATTTGAGATTAGTAAAATGAATCTACTGTATAGGATCCATAACAAAATCGTTTAAACTATAACAGAATCATTTCGAATCAAAACAAACAGAGCTAATTTGGAAGCAAAACCGAATATGTTACAATAATTCAAGCAAACTTCAAAGCAAAACTCATACTGAAACTCATACCTGGACAATAAGAAATGAATTCGATTATGATAATTTGGAATTGACGAAAGTTGTTGCCAATTCGACATTCCTAAAGACAATCGAACCAGTTGTTTTTTTTTTCTTGTCATTAGCTTGAAACCTATTTCTTTCTCTTGTCAGCACTGTGACTTGGTCCTCCAATGATTTGATCTTCGATTGTAATAAGGGAACATTGGCATAGTAGCGCTCAAGCCACACATTACATTGGATGCAAGATATTTTCTCGGGCTTCAACATCACAGGTGAGGGTTTGTTTAAATCACCAGGGGTTTCATTATGAAACTTGATTACCGGGTATTTAGGATTTTTTTTGAGACAAGGGGGTAAATTAGATACATAGTCATAGGGTTTCTCAGAGCATAAGCCATGGGAATAGGGGTATTCTTCAGCCAAGAAACGCTCAATATCGGAGTCCGAGTCCTCGCTCAGAACTATGGGCTTTTGGTTCGAAATTTGGCTTAGGTTTATTCCGAGCAAGTCTTGATATCAATCGAGCATTCTTCTTACCCTTGCTGTCGACAGTAGGATTACCCTTGACTTTCTTACTCACAGGCTTCTTGACAGCCTCAGTCTTGTCTTTTATGTTGTCAGGTAGGTCGATGTCAGGGAAAACCGAGGGTTTGGCAGGGGGTAGAAGGACATGAAATGGCACGGCTGGTCCGACCATAGTCTCACTAACCACGACTTTATCGATTTGGATAGAATCTAGACCAAAAAATCCATTTCTAGACAGAAAGGCTTGCCAATTATCGCCATGAAGGTTTAAATGGTGGGTGACGATGAGTCTAATTAAGCCATGGTGAAACAGGCTGCTATCAGCCTTCTCGCATTTGAAACTCTTAGCCATCTTGTAAAGACTACGCAAGAAGTAATGTGGCATGTTCAAAGGATAGCCCATGAAATTCATCAATAACTGGAGGTGATACAAAAATACTAAGCCATACCGACCTTCACAAGTCACAAAATGTTTCACAATCACCAAAATATCGTGCCACCTGGTTTAAGGGTGGAAATAGGCATACCTTTATCACAGGAGACAACCTTCCTTGATACGAATAGTAATGGCCATGGCACCTCATCAACTTTGGAGTTTTTAAACCATCGCTGGCTCGTGGATGCTAGCCCTGTAGCAGAGCTTATGAATTCTTCATTGAGTTCAAGCTAAATGTCACCTACTTTAGCCCTACACCTGTCAAAGGTGAGGGTGAATTGTTGGGAAACTGAAAGGTTGAAGCCCTCGAACCTCTGTATAAACACCAGCCAACCGTTGTTTTCTAAATCCTTACAGGCATCATCGAATAGTAACAGAGCTTGACTATCGTTTGGCTCTATGCGCACCACTAGTGCCATAGATAGGAGCACATGGTGAGCGAGGTGAACGGGCTAGGGTTTGGACTTAGCACTCGCAGGGGCAGAACGCTCACAGGCTTACACAAAACTAGCAAAGGTGAAACAGGGTAGGGGGAAAACATTAATGACTGAATGTGCAAAGGTAGTGGAGCTAGTTCATCCCATGCACAATTGTCATATCCCATAGTACAACCATCGATGCATATTACTATTCAATCCACTATTGCATAGGTTAAAACTACGTCATTCAATCAACCAATGAAATCTATGGTAAGTGGATTGAACATTCACGCGAGCAATAGTTATAGTTTCAAAACCAAAGCAATAAATCAAAATCACACCAAGGGTTTGATTATATGAACTATGTGTTCTATGAAACGATTTATACCAAGGGTCTTACCACAACACAAATGTGTTTTCATGAAACCAATGTGTCAAGTGAATCGATCAAAGAACATATAAATCACATCATCAATGCATCACAAACTCAATCACTCATAAAATGAAATTATATAATCAATCAAAGAATGCCAAATGAGTACAGATCAAGGGGTCTTGCCAATTGTATAACGATAAGTAAATTGGAAATGCAATGGGCATATCGACAAGAAAGATCGCAACAATCCAGTGACGGTTTTAATGTGACTTTGAAAACCAAGTTTTCATGCTTGCAATCGTGAAAACAAGAACAAAGGTAAGTGTGCAAATAGCGCAAAAATAATAGTGTCGTTTTATTCAAGGATTGTGATGAAAATCAAGGTTTGCAAAAAATTGGTGTAGGCAGCTTATAAGGACAATAAAAAAATGTGAATTGGCTCCCAACACTAGTCCTATTGACTAGTCTCAAGAAGGTGTTCCAGGTAAAACAATCATAACTTCTTCCTAGTGTATCCAAATTGAGTGGGACTGGTTTCATTGGATTGTTGACAGTCTGTAGTATTTCTGATGTGAGTTTCATAATTTTATATCAATTATTTGTGTGGGGAATGCTATACAAGTGATCTCTCCTGGAAAGGCCAAAAATCGATAAGTTGTGGGGAAGTTACCATAAATTCCACTTGGCACATCCAATTTTGATCAGACCTGTGGCATTGCAGAGAAGAAATATCAGATAACTACATAAAATAAATTGTCATACCCATAAGGGCCGAAACTTTGGATATACAACAGAATAAAGATTGTCTACCAGAACCACCTCAAAATCAAGGTTCAAAAGTGATACTAGGCCAAAATGCCACCCAAAAAGGGAACTTCTACACCAAATAAGCCTCCAGACAATCCTACTTGGACTCTTGATGAAGGTGAAGAAATGCATAGGGACATAAATTATTTACAAAAGAAGATAGTAATAAAAGATGAACTACAAGAGATGATGGAGGGTTTAAAAGGGGAGATCATGGAAGTATTGAAAAATTT